>CM038682.1:241933707-242161606 GCA_021605205.1 Aegilops longissima | reverse complement strand
TGCCTTTAGTCCTTGTTGTCGAGCCACAAGCTCCGGCAGATGGGCACAGCAGATTGTCCATTTCCTTCGAGTGGAGAACTTCCCAAGAGCAAGAAGAAGCGGAAAGAGTAGCCCGGCGGTCAAGTATGTACCAGTTTGTTGACAACACACTGCATGAAGAAGACTCAACGGTGTGAAATTGAAGTGTATTCACCGGAAGATGGATGGCTGTTGGCGAGAGATACATGGAGGCATATGTGGTCACCACATTGGCAAGAGCACTTGCCTAAGCAAAGCATTCCGCAAGGTTTCTTTTGGCCGACAGCCCTCTAGGATGCAATCTGCACAAGTAACCAAGTGTGAAGCGTGCGGTTCCATTCCAGCAGATACACCAGCCAGCTCAAGCTCTCCAGACGATCCCTTTATCCTCGCCATTTTCGCTCGGGGGCTCGACATCCTCGGCCCCTTCCCCGAAGCTGTCGGGGCTTTGAGTACTTGTACGCTGTAATCGACAAGTTCACAAAGTGGCGGAAGTGGAAGCAGATGAGGAAGGTGACAAAGCACAATCGGCGATCAAGTTCTTCAGTCGATTGTTTGCCGCTTCGAATACCTAACAGATCATCACCGACAACGCACGCACCACGAGCCGCACCTTCATGCAATACGCCCAAGATCTTGGCGCCAAGGTCTCGCTTTCGCTTACGCTGCTCATCCGAGAAGTAACGGTCAAGCGGAGAGGGCAATGTGAAGTGCTGCATGGGCTCAAGACCAGACTTTCGGCTGCTGCACAAGTGCGGAAGAAATGGATTGAGGAGCTGCCGGTGGTTCTTGGTCGATCAGACGACGCCAAATCGAGCCATCGCCGACACCTTCGCCTAGTCTATGGAGCGAGGTAGTTCTCCCCACGAACTTCGATACGGGTCACCTCGAGTGCTCGCTTATGATGAGCATGAGCAAGAGCAGCTGCGATAAGATGACGACCGCTCCTGAGGAGGACCGTCTTGAGTGCTGTCAGACGAGCTGCTCGATACCCGCAAGCTTTGCGCCGCTACCATAGCCGCAGTTAGTGCCGAAGTCTCGAGGAAGGCGACTTTGTTCTTCGTAGCGTTCAGTCCGCCAAGAATTCCAACAAGTTAACGCTGGTGGGAAGGCCCTTACCGGGTGAGACGAGTCACTAGGCCTGGCGCTGTCCGCTTTGAGACCAAGATGGCATTCGGTGAGCAACTCCTGGAATATTGAGCATCTTCGTAAGTTTTACTCAGAGAGCGCGGTTGTTGGAACCTGTTCCGCAACCACCTTTTGTACAAGTCTTGCCGATGTTGCATGTAATCCTTTTGTACAAAGCCGCGCAGATCCGTGCATAAGTAAAGCTAATGTGCTCCGCACATCTTGTCAATTTCATGCTTTCTACTCTATTATTTTGCATGCATTATCCGACACTTTGTGCAGCACCTACCCGTAAGCAATAACGAGCCGCAAGGCTCCATATCTTTATTTTCTTCTTTTCTCTCTCAAAGAAAGGAAGGTTCCCCGCCCCACAAGTTTGCCGGGGAAAGGAGAAGATAATGGTGTGGACCAAGCGCCGCTCAAGAAAGTTTCCTTACCACCGAAGCAAACGCGAAAAAGCTAAGTTGCTAAAGCTTGAGCAATTAGTTTTAAAAAATTTAAGTTATTCTCCTCGAACGACCGTGCTTTGTATGGAAAACACGTACCTGAGGAACCAACTCGTAGCTAGTTGCGCCCTTACTTTGTTTCGAGTCCGCTCAACAACTTAAGTGAGCTGCGATTAGTTGCGATAAGGTTGCTTGTCGAAGCGGCACCGCCAAGAGGTTGTCGACGTCCCACTCAGCGCGCGCATGACAAAGGTGCTCGCGCCGACAAGTTCCCTCAAAGCGTAAGGCAAAAACATACAAAGGAAGGAATCAAGTAAAGTAAATAACATAGCAATCATTACCCGAAATAGAGTTATATTACAAGATAATTTGTCGCAGCTCTAATAGATTGTTCTCATAACATAACCAGCAGCGACAAGGAAAAGAGAAAACGGGCGGCCTAATCCACACGATCGCCATCAACCCTCTTGATCCCGCTCACCCTGTCCATGATGGGTGCGACAAGGGTCTTAAGCCTCCCACATCAGATCCGCAGCAAGGACTTGAGGACGCGGTGAGGTTGAGGCCTGGATTGCGGAAGGCCACCTTCATCAAGACCTTCAAGAGCTCCCGCACAGATCCGGGCGTGACTCGTCGGCCAGCTGCTTTGGGATCTCTTCCCGAGTCGCTGGAGGGCCGTCGCCACGCTTTTGAAGAACAAGCTGAGCTTGGCGCTGGGTTGGAGGTGCTCATCGGAGGAATACCGAGATCATCCATCCCACCGCGCCCAGCTCCCCGTCGATGGCTGCAAGCGACATTCACGAGACCTCGGTCCAGTGCTCCACATTCTCCCTGAAGGTGTTACAGGCGGCAGAAGCACTTCGCCAAGAAGCGCCGTCGGCCTTGATCTTCTCCAACAAGGCCACCTCCCTCCCTCGGGCGCCTTCCAGCGTCTCGAGTCAAGGTGGTCTTCCAACTCAAGTTCTGCGTTGGAGTCCTTGGCGGCGCTGAGCTCCTTGCTCCTCTCGGCGAGATGGCCCTGCAGCTCGCCAAGAGTGTCACTACTAGAAAAACCGCTACTAATGGCGCACCTAATTTGGCCATTAATGGCGCATCACGTGCGCGATTACTAGCACGCCATTAGTAATTTTACTAATGGCGCACTGCAGTGCGCCATTAGTATTCGGTATACTAATGGCGCACCACCGTGCGCCATTAGTATAGGCTACGATGCGCCATTAGTATGCCTCCCGTGGCCATGTATACCTGTGTGCTTTGGCATACTAATGGCACCACGACCACGAGATGCGCCATTAGTAATCAAGGCATACTAATGGCGCCACCACGATGATGCGCCATTAGTATGCTTTGTCATACTAATGGCGCCTCGTCATGTGATGCGCCATTAGTATGAATATTAGGTTTTTTTTATTTTTTATTTTCTATTTTTTGCACAGGTTACAAAATGTATAATTTGACAAAATATAGACAGCACACATCAACAACAGATTCATCGAATACAATAGAAGATTAGTCTTTGAATACAATTCATCATATTAGTCTCCGAATACAATTCATCATATTAGTCTCCGAATTGAAAAGACCGAACAAAGATAGAACATTATATTACAAGTCTCGAGACCGCGAGTAGCGAGTTTGTCTTCACATTACAAGTCGATATCGATCATCTAAACTACCATCACATAGAAGAGAGCTGCGGTCATCACGATGAGCATCATCACGATGAAACTTCGTCTTCATCCGGTTCCTCCAACGCTCCCTCCCTCTCCCGCTAGATAGCGGGCATATCTAGATTCGCCTCGGCCCTAGTGGTGTACCCTTTGTAACTGTTATCGCTGAATCGGTGAACCTGTCTCCGACACTCCTCCCAGTCATCGTAGACTCCGAACCTTACCCTTGTACACGACATACGCCGGCATCGCTATGCACTAGCCAAACGTAACGTTAGTACCAATTCACAGACAATACATAAGCAATATATAAGTATGCAACAGTAGCGATCGGAAGAAAAGCAAGACATTAATAGCATCGATTACATCTAAGTTGAGCGACTCTCAAACCAAAGAGACATACTACAAGTTCATTAAAGTTTAATTACAACATGAGCCAATCGATGTTTCAGAACTAGACACAGCATCACCGCTTTCGACTCGACTCAAGGGACCGGAGCGTGGATGAAGCCGCCGTCTATCGTGGGAGTCATGAAATAACGGGCGTTGTCACCGCATTTGTAGCATTGTGTCGATGTCACCGTTGGACGGTTGATTTCTGAGGTAGAACTGCCCAGGTACGAAGGACATCTTGATGGATGATTTCCGCAAACTCCGATTTGGATGCGAAAGAATTCTTGTCGGAGGTCCGCGTCCCGATTGCCGACACGCCGCGGCCCAATCTTTGAGTTTACTCGGTAGCGAAGTTGATGATGGTCCCGCACGATCGCCGCATGTGATGGATGGCGTAGTAGGCACCCTTCGACCGCCAGCGCTGCTTGACGCAGCAGAGCGTCGTATTGTGGGAGAACACGTGCTTGCCGTGATTTACGAATAGGCCTCGTGAAGGTGCCTCCAGATTTGGCGAGTCGGGAGAACATCATCAAGAACCTTCTTGACATTTGTGTAGTCTACGTTCGGTCGACGGTCCGGGTCGAAATACGTGGCCATGGAATATTTGGGGCTTAGGAGGATGAGCGTGCAACGTGTGTCACTGCAGAAAACACGGAATGTTAAAAGAAAAATGATCGAAATGTAAGAATTCATATGTTACGGGCCGGTTGAGGGGAGGACTTACTCGGAAAGTAAGGCACGAGGAAGTTATCCTTATCTTGGTTTGCCAGAATGACGCCTTCGAGGTAAGAACTCGCGACTTGCCGGTCCCAGCGCTGCCCAAGATCTTGGCACGCATGTAGAAGGGGTCGACTATCACGATGTCCGGGGTCTTGTCGCGAATGATCCGCATCTCCATACTCAGCGAAAATAGCCGAACGAAGGTGTAGTGCAGCGGATGAAGGTTCAACATAGCGTGGATGTCATCAAAACGCAGGACGATCGATAAACGCCTCGATGGAGTTATCCACAAAGCCCTTGCCCTCCGCACCTTGGCATGCGAAAACTGGGTATGCCACATCCTTCTCCCCGAGACGCCGCTTCTCCAAAGAAAGAACATCATGTGCAGACTCCGCATAGCACCGGTTGCAGCATTGAGCATATTTGTCGGTAGCATCGCCCTACCCGCCACATGCACTCTCCTCGAGATATCCTGCGGTGAAGGTGGCCCGTCCCGAGCACGGATCGTACTCATGCCGGGCTGGCTCGCACCCTTCTTAGTCTTTCTTTTGCGTGCCTTCTTCTTCTCCCCGTAATGGGACCGAGTTTGCTCACAGACCGCCTTCTTGAGTGTGTTGGGGCTGATAATATTTCGCACCTCGCCTATCGAGGCTCGGTGAAGTCGGCAATGGAGGCGCTCTCGAGAGCTGAACACCGACGCCGCTGTTGCAACTTGGTTCTCCGCGACGAGCTAGATCGCACACGCCTTTTGTTGGGTTTGGTTCTTGAGAAGGAGGCCCCATGAAGTCGCCATCGTACCCATGATCGGCAAAGTACTGATCGACGTTGCCAAATGTATCATCGCTGTCGCCGTCGTCGTTACGATCTCGTGCCATATGCATGTTTGGATCCATGGCATAGGGATGTCCGCACCGTTGCGGCGGTCTTGCCATGGGGCCGACTTGGCGCCCGCACGATCGGGCGGTGTTGTCTTTGGGGTGGTGTCCCCGCCCCAAACGAATCTGGCTCTTCGCCAAAGCAGGGCCAGCTCAAGCATCGTTGAGGGTCATCACGTCATCATCGTCGGCCCGACGGGTCGATTCGAGGTAACAACTCGTCGCAGCCTGGCAGCACCAACCAGTTGAACCCTAAACAAGTTGGGTGGCATCCGGTACCGTGGAACAAGGGGTTGCCGGTTGAACTATTTTGCCCTTGGCGACATCGACCAACTCGTTGTTCACGAAGTGGAGGAGAGTGCACTAACGTCGGCGGCGCCCTGCGAAAACATGTAGGGTGTCGGGGATGCCCGACCAAAGGCAAGGAGATGAAGTCCTCGGCGAGAGAGGCTTAATTAGTTACCGTGATGATGGCGTCGAGCTCGGCTAATGTAGAGGCACCGCCAACAGCGGCGTGCGATTGACGGAGGGGCCGCTTGCTGCAGAGGTGCCGGCGGCGCGACACCCGGTGCATTAAGCTCCGTGCGGCGTCGGAGACACCAATGCCGCCTCGCCGGAGGCACCAATGGCCCCGCCATCGCATTATCCGAGTTGCTAGCCGTGAAGCTAGGAATCGGGCGGCCCTGCTGGCGCCCGCAATCCACGCCTCAACCCCGAGATCAAGGTAGGCACAATGGCGGTGATCTTCGCTCCGAGTCGTTGTTCCACTTGCTCTTGGACAATCTCCGAATCCGCGCACCTGTGCCTTGAGTTCTTGAACCTCTCGCTACCGCTTTCCGAGCTGGTCTTTTTCTCCTTCCGCACACCAGCCGTATAGTATGACCCCATTTTGTCGACAAGCCTTTGCGGCCACACGACCAGCCGACGTCGACTTCTCGAGCTTATCCTTGTTCTTCATTACATTCAACCCCTATTTAGAGTGGTGTCCCAAGGGTTGCTCTTAGTCGACCCCGCGCTACTGCTTTCAGTCTGCGGAAGGAATGTGAACCATTTAGAAATTTGGCTTCATTAATTAGAATGCAACCATATGGAGCTAATTACGCGGGGGTGTATTCCTTACCAGAACAAGCTCAAGCTGCCTGGTCTTCGGATCCGTGGTAAGCTCCTTTGTTTTCGGGTCCTTCTTGTACCGGGCCCTGACAAAGTTCCTGGTCTGCTTGTCACCGTATTTATCGAAGAGGGGCGGTAGGCCTTGCTCGGCACGGTCCGCCTCCTCCTTGTCCCATATAGGCTCCGCCACTCTATAACCGCCGGGACCGAGTGTGTGTTCCCCTATGTTCAGCTCCCGCATTTGTTTCCCCCACTCACTTGATTGGGAGTTTGCGGTGCTTTCGAGCAATTGATCTTGAAGTCGTTGTAGTCATCTTCGTGATCGAAGGATTTTCTCCTTGATCTTCCGATAACTCTCACCTTTCTCGATCATTCTTTTCACATTGCTTTTCCAAGTAGACAGGGCCTTGCTCATCTTCGTGAGGGCAGCATTGTTCACTTTATTCCCTTTGAGGCTTGTGTTTGCAAATTCAGCGGGGAACTTGTATCGTTCGTGCAGCTTTGTGAAGAGGAGGTTGCGCAAATTCCCTCTGTCAGGATGCCTCAGGTTCTCGGTGTTGATCGAGACGGTGCTCCGGACAATGCACCCGAGCTGAAGCGAGTACCCCTAGACTATTCGTTCGGGCGTCGTTGGATTCCGTTGGAGTCCACTTGATAACTTCCTCCTTGAGGGTGCGAGTACGGTCGGGCGCCGTCCTTCCGCTGCCTCTTGGTTGGCTGCCATCGTGCGCGCGCGCCATCATCGATGGTGGCATCCTCGGCGGCACCATCGGTGGTGGCATCGGTGTGGTCATCCTCGGCGGCACCATCGGTGGTCTCGGGATCGGTGGGGAAGGCGGCAGCCTCATACAAGTGAGGTTGTTCCTCCATCTCTGGGACAGCTCCTGAATGCCTTGCCGCCCGACCCCGGCCTCATCGTTGTGGGCCATGTTTCTCTCTAAATAGAAACAAAGCTTGGTCAAAAGTTGGTTATTGTCAACGAACAAGATCATGGTCTCATCATTTAGGGTTTGTCGACACCGAGGCATCCTAAAATCTAAGCTTTTATCATTGAGGGTCTTTCGACGCCGAGGCACCCTAAAAGCCTAAGCTTTCATCATTTCGGTTTTTATCGACACCGAGGCACCCTAAAAGCCATGCATTAGTCACAAGTACGCCGGGGCACTTGATCCTACTTAATTAACTACTGCGATACACCGGCCCATGCATTAGTCACAAGTACCCCATATGTCCTATTTTTAGCAAAGTCATGCTAAAATTCACGGAAAATTTCAGCATGACCTTTGCTGAAAATAGGACATATGGAGTACCCGAATTTGCCGAAACGGAAGTTAATCGACATTCCGGCAAACTCAAGGGCCTCTCGGGGTACCTGCAAAATCATTATCCCAGGTGGACATGGATGCAATGTCACATGTCACATGGATCCCACACCCACAGGAGCTGGTGAAGCTTCATGTGTATTTCATGAAAACCAGCCTGACTAAAGAGCTTTATGTAGAAAACAAATCACTCCACCAGCTCACACAGGATCATCCCTCTAAGCAATTACTCAAAATGGGCACTAGCTGCAAAATGAACATTTTACAATCTGAACTTTTTGTAACTGATGTTTTTGTAACCCCTAATCCCATAATGTCACATACCGACGCTTATGGGAGAAGTATGTCACATACCGACAAATACTCCCTCCATCCCATAATGCAAGACATTTCGACACCTTTGTCAAAAAATGTATCACATTACAGAGACGGAGGAGCATTGGTCACAACCCTTTAATCTCTCTCGTCTACTTTTCTAAAACCTAACAGAGTGCATCCTAAACTTAGGAAAAACAAAGGCACAAATAATTCTGCAAGACATTACAAATAATTCAAGAATTTGAGAATAATCAGAGGAAATTAATCAACTTGTAAACTGATAAAGTATAATATATTGAGAATATCGACTCGACACGATTTTGACAAAATCATCAGAGGTGCATTGCTTATAGGAAGTTATTAATACATAACAAGAAACCAAAATCTTCCTCCTCTCATGCTGCCGTTACAAATAATGTCATTGTCCAACAGGTTCTGAGTTTTAGAACAATCAAGCCAATGCCAATAGGAACAAATAGATTTTAGCTAATAGAAACACAATAGTCACGGGCTTGTCCTGAACCTTAACAACAGTACAAAAACTCCATGCCATGGACAACCGCGCCGAAGATGCAAAATGCACTTCGAAGATGCCATGGACAACCTCGACTATCAACTACATGGTGAGCAACCAGCACAATTTCTCCTACATATGTTTGCTACTCCAATTTTCAGAACCAGGTTTGGTCATAATTCTTTATTCAAAGCATCAATTTTGTGATTTTGATCCTAAATTGAGATTTAAAATGAGGTGTGTTAAATTTTGTTTCGTGATGAATTAGTTCGTGTTTCATTGATCACACATGGTGAACAATTGCACCATACATCTAGTGTTGTCGTCTACTCTGTCTGATCGCAATGCACCGGGCTTGTCATCTGACCTTGAAACTGAAAGTAATCTTAGGAGCAAAGTGAGGCCGGAGATTCTAACTTTATGTTGAAAATTGAGATAAACCGATGATTCTAACTTTGTTGGTTTAGGGCAGTGGAGTTGTTATGTGGGATTGACGATTCTAACTTTGTTGGTTCAAAATGTGGAGTTATGCAGTGTGGGATTGACAGAATCAAGTGTGAATGGGTGATGTGTTCATTGAGCTATTTATAGATGGTTTCAAAGGATAATAATGCACAATGATTTGATTAAATGGCAGCCGCTGAGCCGACACCAATCATCTCTGAAATAAGTACACACCACTCACACTGTTTGTGCATTGCTGCCATTGTATGAAAATTAGTTGTCTTAACCAGTACAACAATTTCCCTCAACCAATATTGCTTTTTAATTGCATTATCACGTCAAAGACATTATACCGGAGCAGATGCATGTGAGCATATACAAAATAGAAACTTGAAGTATAGAAAAACTATAATATCATTCATATTTTTTATCCCTAGGTGATTACTATTAGCGATGCTATTTTCATACAAAGTATAGAGAACAAAGACGCTGACAACTTGTTCTGAACCTTGCACAGGCTGACAACGGCTCTAGCTAGCACAGGAAATGGCCATGATCTTGTTCTTGGAATGAATTTATTCACTGATGAATCACCATGAATCTCCATAATCCATCGAACCCTAGCCTAGTTTACCGAAAAAAATCAATCTGGCCATGACAGGGGACGAACCAGCCGCATACCTTGCTGCGAGAGCTGGAATCGGCGATGTCGACGACAGGTTGAGGGCGAGATGGCCGCCTTCTCCGCTGCGTTCGCCGCCGCCACGCTTCCGCTCCCCTCGTTCGGGCGGCGGGCGACGGACGGTGGTGTCGGCGGCGGGCGGCAGTGGTGTCGAAGCGGCGTCGAGGGCGGCGGGCGACAGTGGCGTCGGGCGGTCGAGGGCGGCGGGCGACAGTGGTGTCGGCGGCGTCGGTAATGGCGGGCGACAGTGGCGTCGAAGCGGTCGAGGGCGGCGGGCGATGGTGGTGTCGGGCGGCGCTGGCGGCGAGGCGACAGTGGCGTCGAGTGCGGCGGGAGACGGTGGTGTCGGGCGAAGCGTCGGTGGCGTCGAGGTGGCGAAGCGACGGTGGTGTCGGGGTGGGCGGCAGTGGCGTCGGGAGAGGAGATCTGGGAAGGGATCGCGAGGCGAGGAGAGAGAGGGATCGGCACGCAGTAGGGGCGCCACAATAGTAATGGCGCACCACCCTCGGTCGCCATAAGTACATACATACTAATGGCGCACCGGGTGAGGTGCGCCATTAGTATTTTTTATTTCTGCTTTCGAGCCAACAGTTATCTACCACGACTGATACATGTCAAGTCTTCTCTACTAGCTCATTGGTCAAGCAGCTAGTTCTCACACCAGAGGTCTGGGTTCGATTCCTGTGCTCCACAATTTTTTTATGCATTTAAAATGTTGTTTGATACTTATTTGTGTTTAAATATGTTCAAACTTGTTTAAATCATAACAGTAATATTTTTTATAAGACAGTAATAATTTTTAAAAAATATCATCAAACAGTAATGCCGGTGGAGCGGGGAGGTGCGGGGTGCGGGGGTGTGGCGGTTGAGTAGGGAGGGTGCGGGGTCGTGGCGGTTGAGTAGGGAGGTGCGGGTGTGTCGTGGCGGCCGTGGACCGATCTGGGGTCTTGAGGTCGGGCGGTGGTTGAGTAGGGAATCGAGAGGGTGCGGGCGGTTGGTGGCGGCGGCAGTGGACCAGATCTGGCGAGGTGGGATAGCGATCGAGATGGAGGAGGATCGAGATCGAGTGTCCATGAAATTAAAAATATTCATGATAGTTCAAAAGTGCCCATGAAATATAATCGAGAAATGAAGTCTCGATTTAAATACAATCGATCTTAGCTAGGTATCTGTTCACAATCTTCTTGCCCTTCTTTTTCGCAAATGGAGTTCTTCTATGGAGCGGACGTCCTTTAGGTAGGGTGGTCCTGCTTCTTCTTGTGGTGTATGCTGCTACTTCATCATCGTCGTCATGTTCGATCCTCGGTCGCCGTGCTTGTCGAAGTCTTGCTCATTGGCTACTCCATCCATTCCGATGATCTTCCTTTTGCCTCTCCTCCGACAACACGACGGGCTTTGGCGGGTCGGTAATGAAAAGCATTGGTCCACTTGGGAAGCCAGTACCCATGGCTCATTTTTCAGCGGTTACGTTTGCGCCCATGTCATGGATTTGGCCGGGTATAACCATGGTGGTGAAATACGGTCTTCTTTTATAGCGTTCTTGGCCCATCGACACGGAACATCGGGACCTTCTCTCCAGCGTAGCTCAGCTCCCGATCTCCTCGATCCTTCCGTAGTATCTGTCCTTGTCGTTACGGTGTAGGATTCCATCGTTACCCGGAGTTACGATAACCATCGCTCTTCATGTCCTTGGCCTCGTGTAGAATGTGTAGCCGTTGATATCAATGACGCCTCATAGGTCATCGTTGTGCTCGGCGCCTGTGACAAAGCGAATATGAGTTGTTCTTCATGCCGAAGAACCCTCATGTAAAGGGTGCGACGAAGCTTCTGCTTGAACCAACGCGTGAAACATGAGTTGTGCTCTTTGAGTATATCTCCGTCCATCCTCTGTTGGCCTCGGTCATTGTCGTCTTCTTAATAAAGGTTTGTGCTCTACCACCCAAGGATCGACCACGTCTATGTGTTGTAGCGCGACTAGGTTTGCTCTTTCAAAGTCGGCGAGTCGACCCTCGAAGTCGACATGCATTTCGCGGCGACCCTCACGGTGACCCCATCCAGCGAGCCTGCCGAGGTGCTGTTGACGGGCAGACCAGCGGGGTTCTCGATGCCTAGATAATTCGTGCGATGGGAGATGCACTCTTGATCGAAAGCCCTGGCTATGCTTCCCTCGGGCGTGACATGTTGCGACGTATCCTTTGATGACACCATTCATCCTTTCGAGCGGCATCATCTTTGTGCGAGGAACGTCGGCCCGAGTTGGATGATATCCTCCACTATATGGACCAGCAGATGCACCATAACGTTGAAGAATGCGGGCGGAAGTACATCTCAAGCTCGCATAGTATCACCACGATCTCTTCTGTAGCCTTCGAGTTGCCTCACGCCAATCGACTTCGAGAGATGGCGTCGGAGAAGTTGCATAGGCCAAATAGCGTTTCCGCAGACGTGCGCGTCCATGATCCCACGGATTACAACCGGAAGTATCTGCGTCATCGAGACGCGTGACGGTCGTGAGACTTCATCCGCTGAACTTCGCTTCACTGGGTCTAGGTATCTGCTTATCTTCCCAGCGTAACCGTAAGGAAGTTTTACTCCTAGGAGGCAGGTGAAAAACTGCTCGATCTCCTCGACTTAGAGTGAAGCACGCGGGAGGGTAGTCATTTCCGGTCTTCCTGGCCTTTTTGCCTTTGCAACGACTTTCTGTGCCCTCCTTCGCCTCATCATCATCATCATCATCATCATCATCATATATAGCATGAAGCTCCTGCCTGATGCCCATTGATTTCAAGTCTGCCCTTGCTTTCGGCCAATCTTTGGTCCTCTCTGGCATGTTGAGCAGGGTACCAAGCAGACTCTCGCTTTACGTTCTTCGTGATATGCATGACATCAAGGCTGTGAGGCACACGGTGGATCTTCGATCGGCAAGTCCCGTAAAACATACCTCGTTTTCCATACCTTCAAGCAGCTCTGGCGCCTTTTGCTTCTTTCGGCGGTGGGCAGTCTTTCCAATTTTTCAACAGCTTGTCTATTTCCTCGCCGCTCCTCGTACATCAGGCGTTTTCGGGTTCGGTTTCACCATCGAACAGATCCTTGCGTTTCCTCCACGGGTCATTGTCGCGAAGCCACCTTGATGTCCCATGAACACGGTTTTCGAAGACTCGGGATCTCTATCTAGCTGGCGTCGTTGTGTCATCCATGCACCTTACGCATCCAGAAAATCCGTGGACTACCTGCCCGCAAGATATCCGTAACCGAGATAGTCGTGCACCGTCGTGAGCGGTCACGGCTCTCATAGGGAAATATTCTTTCTGCGGCGTCCCACGTATTGGCTGGCGTTTTCCACGACATGTCAATCTCCTCTTTCAGCAGCCCGAATCTGATTGATGTCGTTCCTGGTTGTTTCGGCCCTTCAATTAGCATACTCATGTGAATGTACTTCCTCTTCATGCACAACCAGGGGAAGGTTGTACATCCACACGAACACAGGCCGGTGCTATGTGTGCTTCTCGGCTGCCAAGCGGATTGACTCCATCGGTGCTCGCGCCCGGCACGATGTCCCTTCTATCGTTCCCAAATTCTGGGTATTGAAGTTCAACGCTTGCCACCGGCTCGCATCCTTAGGGTGACTTAGCATCTTGTCTTTTTATCTATCTCCGGATCATTTGCGTCATCTTCTCGCTTCTTCTCCTCCCTATCCGTGTGCCAGCGCAGAGCTTTGCTACCTTAGGGTCCGCGAAATACCGCTGCAGACGAGGTGATCGGAAAGTACCACACCACTTTTCGAGGAGCTTTCTTCCTCTTCTTGTATCGAGTGACACCGCACACCGGACATATGGTAGACTCCAGCGTGCTCGTCCGATAAATGATGCAATTGTTCATGCACACATGGTATTTCACGTGCGGTAAATCCAGAGGACACACGATTTTCTTCGCCTCCTCCAAACTGGTGGGGCACTTGTTCCCCTTGGGAAGGCGTTCGTGCGAGAATGACATGTTCTCGTCGAAGCATCGTCGGTCATTTTGTGTTTTACCTTCATCTCGAGCCATGGCGTTACTTTCGGTGGTATCCTCGGGCCTGCATCCTTCATACAATGGAGTAACGCGTCTAACTCAAGTTGATCCATCTTGGCTTTCTCTCGGGCGGCAGCTCTTGTGTTATCCGTCGCTTGAGAAGCAGCTCTTGAATATGAGGGTCCTGCACCCAGCCCATCGATGGTCCAGATTAAATACGCTCCGCCGACATCATCATCATGTCCTGCATCTTCTTCTACATGATGACTATGTACAAGATCACCGTCGTGATCATCTCACGAGGATTCTTCGTCTTCTCGCCCGTCCGAGCAGCGGTGGTTGTCTTGCTGCCCTTCCTCATTTCTTGCCCGGCCCCCATGGGCGACTTCGTAGTCATCTTCATCACCTTGCCACCGATAGCCATCCATGAAACCACGCAAGAAGCAGGTGGTCCGCACCTGCCGGAATCCGGTCCGCAATAAGGCTATTCAGCTTGCATCTTCGACACGGACATCTTATCTCCGTCTCGTTCTTTTGAAGCATCTTGGCCTTGCCGACCTCAAAAACCTATTCACGATGCCTTCGGTCATCGTGCGGACCATAATCGCGCTGGGTAGAGCAAAACGATATTTTAGAACCAAGAAAAAATTTGGCATGACTTTCCCTAAAAATAGGACCAAAAAGAATGCTTAATGCCAAAATTCTCGCCGAAACGGAAATGAATCAACATTCCGGCAAAATATTGGCAACTATCGCATTTCAAATACCGGTACACCTCCAAACACAAACACATATGCAAAACCACAAACATATGCAACACCACGAACATACATAGATCTAGCTAGGCCATAAAAAGTGCATGTGCACATTGTTGTAGGAGAACAACATAAATATAGCTTCGCCCTTACTTACCTAGCAAAACAAGGTAACTTAACCACTTAATTTGAATGAATTTATGGTGGAAATGAGGTGAAAAAGAGGAGGCACCCGAGACAAGGAGGAGGCGGTGGAGAGAATGAAGTGGGGAGAAAGTGAGTGTGGGAGGAGAGGCTGTCCAAAATATCTTGTTGCTGCCCACTTACTAATGGCACACCAACCACAAATGCGCCATTAGTAATCCAGGTTACTAATGGCGCACCCCCTGGTGGTGCGCCATTAGTAGTTTTGCAAAAAAAAACATACTAATGGCGCACTACACCACGGTGCACCATTACTAGTTTAAACTAGTAATGGCGCACTGCGTCTTAGTCGCCATTAGTAATTTTACAAAAAGGAATAAAAAAATAAAAAAAAACAACATTAGTGGCGCACTCTCGGCAGGTGCGCCATTACTAATTACAACTAGTAATGGCGCCTTTGCCTGTGAATCGCCATTAGTATGTTTGGACATGCGCACTAGTTCAAAAAAACTTTGATACTAATGGCGCACCGTGAGCCAGGTGCGCCATTAGTAGTTTCAACTCTAATGGCGCATCAGAAGGTGGTGCGCCATTAGTATATACTAATGGCGCACCACTTGTCTGGTGCGCCATTAGTGTCAATCCCATCTATAGCCCTATTTCTAGTAGTGTGTAGGCGTCCTTCTCGCGCTCATGCTTGAGTGCAGCAAGCTCCTCGCCGCTCTTCTTGAGATTGGCCTCCAGCTGCATCACTTTCGTCTCCAGCTCCTTCTTGGCGGCCTCGGCAGCTGCGGCAGCATCCTTTGCTTCCTTGAGAGCCCCACCAAATGTTTGCTCGCGCGCGGCGAGATCCTCCTCATGGCTGTCAAGATTGACCTTCCGCTGCGCCAACTCGCCTTCCTGCGCAGACAGCTTTTCGGCGGCAAGCCGCTGTTGCTCCTCGGCTTCAGCCTTCTCGAGGAGGAAGGCTTTGCGCTCCTCGGCGAATCGCTCCCGCTCCTCTGCCAAAGACCGTAGAGCTTCTTGGTTGAGGCCCCGGAGCTCCTCCGCGCGCTTCTCGATGTCTGCTCCCGCCTTCGCGACAAGCGCTTCCCGGGATTCCAGCTTGGCTTGTCGGGTGCGATAGGCGATAGCGACTTCGCGGCAGCTGCTCCTCCTCGAGACTTCGCCCGCTGCTGCTGCTTGGCGCGTCGACCAGCGTCAGCCAGCGGAGGCGAGCAACTCTTCATCAAAGGTCTCTCCTTCGACCGGCGCCACAGGCTCGGCGCCGGGGAGCTTGATGAAAACGCCATCGCTGGCCTTGAGATAGGCGCCCATGGCTGGGGCTCTTTGGAGCTGACAGCTGCAGCAGCGGGCGGAGGGATCGGCGGTCGGTGTAGCGCCTGACGCTCCTGCGGCCTCAGGGCCGTCAGTGCGATCGCCGGACCCCTCGCCAGCTTCTGCGGCGGCAGCTTTGGCGGCTTCTTCGCCGGCGGGTTCGTCAGTGCCAGCCTCTTCTTCGATGGCGGCGGTGTCATTAGTGTTGCCGCGCGCGCCCTCCTCGCCGGCGACCTCGGTCTCCATTGGCTCTGTAGAAGATGGATCTGACGACCAGAAAATGAAGAAAAGTCAAGCAGATATTCAAAGAGAAAATCAGAAGAAAAAGAACCCAAGGGAAATTTTCAGGCAAGAGGATTACCTGCGATGGGATCTGCAGCCGCGGTCTCAACAACCGGAGGGTCGCTGGTGCTATCCCTTGCCGGAGACGCCTCCCTTGCCGGAGAACACTCCCTTGCCGGGGGATCCTCCTTGGCGGTGTAGTCGGCAGATGGCATGTCGGGCGGCGGCAGGGGCACTCTGGTGGGGCTGCTCTGCTCCTACACAAACCAGCAGTCAGATATCAGCCAAGAAAGAGCACCCATGTACGCCCAACAGCAGAAAGTAAACCATATACTTACGCTGGGGGCTGCGCTAGGGGCTGCTCTGAGGAAGAGTCGCCGGGTCCGGCAAGGAGGTCTGGGACGCGCCTCCTGCTGCCGCGGTGGGTTCGTCCTCGATGACAATCACCGGGGCCTTGGCTCTCTTCGACGCTCTCTGGGCCAGCGTCCTGAAAAGGAAAGGTTTCAGAGTGAAGCAAATCAGATACAAGACAAAGCGACAAATTGAAGAACTACAAGTACAACAAAGAATCTTACTCTTCTTCTTCCTCGTCGGAGCTGGCGGCGGAGAGATCAAATTCTGCTCGCCTCCGGTCGGCGAGGTGGAGGTGGGTTCCCTTGGCCGCTTGGCGGAGGCAGAAGCGGTGGCCTGGGAAGGCCCCGCTCTACTTGCCGCAGCGGCGTGAGGTGCTCCCGCGGCAACAGTGCTTGCCGCGGTGGAGCGCGTCGCCTGCAGCAGCGGCTGTTAGCCCGTCTGCCGCCCGCTCGTCTACACCTTGCGGAGATGCCTTCTTGGTGGAGCTGGGGCCTCCGCTCGCGGCAAGCTGCTTTAAGGTGGGGAGGAGGCGCCCTCGGCGGGCTCGCTCGACTCAGCTTCAGGCTCGGCAAGCTCCTCCTCGCCGGCAAACTCCCCTCGCTCGACAAGGCTTGCCGCCTCTGCTGCCTCTGCCTCCTCCACGGTGAATCCAAACTTCGCCCAGCAGCAGCCTGCGCCGCCTCTTCCAGCCTGGTGGCGATGCGTTGCATCTCATCGTCAGTAGTGTCGCGGGTGAGGCCCCTCTGCTCATCGGAGCGGACCGGCACTTCTACCAGGCCGTCGAAGAACTCCCGCACGACCTCATCTGCCGGCTCCTGCCATGTTGGGACGATTCCATGCGAGTCGCACAGCGGCATCATTGCACGGATGCGGTCAAGCGAGGAATTGTTGCACAGCGGAACTACGCCCCTTGGCAACCTGAACATTTCAGGGTGGTCGGGATCGGGTTTGAACAGCTCCAGGAGCATCGCATCCAGTTCCAAGACGGTGAAGTTGAAGTTAAGGCCCGGGCGCAGCCTCATGATATCCGCCGCGTTCTGGAACTCCCAAGCAGGTCTCCTCCTCTCCTGCAAGGGGGTGATGCGCCGGCGAAGAAAGTCTGCGCCAACGGTGCCTACGGTGAGCCCGACAAGTCTGAGGCGCAGGATCCGGGTGACGGCAATTTTCAATCTAGCGTCTTCTGGGGCCAAGTTGCTCCAATCGTTGCCGCGCACTATTGGGGTTTGGCGCTGGGCGGTAAATGGCTGCGGGTTCTCCTCTACAATCCAGCACCAATCTGCCCTCCATTCCTCCCACTTGCTGCGGAGCTCTCCCTCCAGATAAGCTTCCTTCTTGCCGATCCTTGAGATCCAAGCGATTCCTCCGGCAAGAGGCTCTCCTCTCTCAACTCGAGGCATGAAGAAGTGGCGGAAAAGGGCTACGTTGGGATGGACTCCGACAAAGTTTTCGCAGAGATGTGCGAAAACTGCCATGGTCAGAACAGCATTGGGGGTGAAGTCAAGGAGGCGGAACCCGTAGGAGTTCATGATGTCACAGAAAAATTCAGAGAAGGCGGGCGAGCCCGCAGATGAAAGAGCGAAGAAGGGATACCCGTTCGGAGCCAGTTCCGAAGCGACGGCCGGGAGTACCTTCGTGCGCGGATGCGCTCGCGTCTCCGTCGACCAGAAGAGGTTGTAGTTATCCCTCAGATCCCTTGCGGCGAGCTGGTGGGGGGAGATGGCCCGCTCCTTTCGCAGCGCCGCGAGCCGTTGCACCTCGGCCGACTTCATGCCCTTCCCCTTGTCGGCTTTCGGAGCCATGGCGGAGGTGGTGGGGGAGATCGACGGCGCTGGTGGTGCTGGTGGCGATGGGGGGCGGAGCTCTGCTCTCTTTTCAGCTTTGGGAAGAAGGGGGAGCAGCAGAGGTTTTTGGAGATTGGACAGCAACTGGCGAGGTGGGCGAACTGCCCCTGTTTCCCCTGCTTATAAAGAGGCGGGCGTTCGCCTTTCGAATAAAAACCCCCACGATCTCTCCCACGGCGCGCATTCGGCGCGTGCCGTTAAATGGAGGGCGTGGTGGGTCGAGTGAGTTATGGCGTAACTCGGGCGGCGGCGTGCCGTGCCTGTTTGTGCCAGCCCAACAGCGCTCGGCACGTGTGTGGCCCAGCCGGGGGCTCCTATCGGTGTACTATAGTAGGGGTACCCTAGTATCCCGAACTTCGTGCACGGCAGTTCTGCACCCAGCGGCAAGGCTTGCGGGTGACCGCCCTAGGTCCTCCGTGGTTCCTTTGGAGCCATTCAAGAACAAAGTATTGAAGCCAAGGAGACAAGGCCCGGCAAGAGGAGCTTGCCGGAAGACCAACCAAGGCACCTAAGAGACAAGGCCCCGGCAAGAGGAGCTTGCGGGAAGGCCCGTGGCGACAAGCTTCCGGACGCGACAAGACATCAACATGCGGCAAGGCGCTTGCCGCAGCAGACTACCACTGTTCCTGCGCTCCAAAGACATCCACCAGCGTGTCGCCAGGACCTTTCGGTGCAGCGTGGCAAGAAGTCTGTCTGACCAGCGGGGCCTTGCGGTGGCAAGCGGTGCTCACAAGATTGCCATCGTGGCAAGCGGTGGCGTCCCTGACGGTCCCTTTCTGCACTGTTTAGGCGACATAGACGGGCATTTAATGCCTTTGTCCCCTACCGTCAGGGTTAGGTATGATACGTTGTACAAGTAGCTGTACCAACCGCAACTCTTTTTCCATTTTTGCCCTTGTCTACGTTGCCACCTGTCGGATACCCCTTGAGCATATAAAAGGAGGCCCATGCGCAGCGTAGAGGGGGGTTTGAAAGGTTCGAAGCCAGTATACACTCACGCTAGGTCTCGTTAGCAGCTGGAGTATACTATAGCACTCAGCGCTCCCTAGCAAGAACTCAATACAATCAGACATGCAGCAGTAGGAGTGTTATCTCTCCGGAGAGCTCCGAAGCTGGGTAAACTGCTCGTGTGCTTCGCCTCGATCTGCTCTTCGTGCGACCTCCGCCCCCCACCGAACCGAAAGGGGCTCGGTCCGCCGGCCCCATAGGTGTTCGTGGGTCAGATCAGCTTCCCCGACACTGGGTGGTGGAAGGGAGGGGCGGCGGAGGAGGAATCTAGATCGGGAAGGGGGCGGCGGCGAGGAGATGGGGACGAGGGAGGAAGGGGGCGACGGGGGGAGGGGTCGATCTGAGCTGCGGGTGGGGGGTATCTCCTTTTATTTTATTTTTTTATTTTTTCTTTAGATAGATGGATGGATGCATGTGGAATGGAGAGATGGATGGATGGATGGATGGACGCCATGTCATCGAGCCGTGGACAGAGTTATGAATGGTTCAGAAAATCAGTGATGTAAAATAGTTTTCAAATACTAAAAATAGAGGGATTTTATGAAGTAGCTATCAAAAATATTTTGCAAAAGGGCACCACACAAACTTTCACTAGAGTTAGACCACATTTTATGGATTAGGACCAATTTGTATGCATTTTCATATTTCTAGCTATTTTTAATCATTTTTTGAGTGGCAAAAATGTTTTTTTTGTGAAGAACCTACCAAATAATTGTTGCAAAATTGCACCAAATCAATTTTCTAAAATATTAGGCCATATTTAATGCACAATTGACCTGTCGTGAAAAAGAAAAATTTCTGCCGGTTCAGCTGGAAGTGGGTCAAATTTGAACTGCAGCAGCCTCATAGTTTGCTCTTTATTTTTTCAAAAAATCATTTTTAGGTACAAAAGTATCTATTTAATCAGAGAAACACCAAAAAAAATTCCAAGATTCAACCACTACCTACGAACGGTCATTCCCGCCGTTTTGACCGCATTTTGAAACGGGCCTAAAAAATTAAAAAAAAATCAAAAAATTGGAAAACATTCGCATTGTGTCATTATATGTGACCAAGTTTCCAGGAAAAATAATAAACTTGTAATAAGTAAATTATTTTTAAAAAGTGTTCTCAGAAATGAGCTATCATGCGTGAAGATTCATGGCTTTCAAGACAAATGATCAATCTTATGGCCACATTCATGGCATAGTTTGTTCAAATGATCTCATATTGTGCACAAGGGTGCATCTTGGAAATTCCTAACAATGTTGCCTAAGGGAGTTTTCACTTCCATTGCACAAAAGAGCCATTTTCCATTTTCGAGTGCCCCAAATGAGGTTTTTTTGTGAAGGACCTACCAAATAATTATTGCAAAATTGGACCAAATAATTTTTCTAAGATACTAAGCCATATTTAATACACAATTGACCAAATGGTTGGGTGTAAAATTTTTTAATCCACCTCTTGTGAAAAACATAAATTCCCGCCGATTCAGTTGGAAGCGGGTCAAATTTGAACTGCAGCTGCCTCATAGTTTGCTCTTTATTTTTTCCAAAAATCATTTCTAGGTACAAAAGTATCTATTTAATCAGAGAAACTCCAAAAGTTTTCCAAGATTCAACCACTAGCCAGGAACGGTCAAGCCAGCCGTTTTGACCGCATTTTGAAACGGGCATAAAAAATTCAAAAAAAAAATCAAAAAATTGGAAAACCTTCGCATTATGTCATTATATGTGACCAAGTTTCCAGGAAAAATAATAAACTTGTAATACGGAAATTATTTTTAAAAAAGTGTTCTCAGAAATGAGCTATCATGCGTGAAGACTCATGGCTTTCAAGCCAAATGATCAATCTTATGGCCACATTCATGGCATAGTTTATTCAAATGATCTCATATTGTGCACAAGGGTGCATATTGGAAATTCCTAACAATGTTGCCTAAGGGAGTTTTCACTTTCATTGCACAAAAGAGCAATTTTCCATTTTTCGAGTGCCCCAAATGAGGTTTTTTTGTGAAGGACCTACCAAATAATTATTGCAAAATTGGATCAAATCATTTTTATAAAATACTAGGCCATATTTAATGCACAATTGACCAAATGGTTGGGTGTAAATTTTTTTGATCCACCTCTGGTGAAAAAGACAAATTCCCGCCGATTCAGGTGGAAGCGGGTCAAATTTGAACTACAGCTGCCTCATAGTTTGCTCTTTATTTTTCCAAAAATCATTTCTATGTACATAAGTATCTATTTAATCGAAGAAACATCAAAAGTTTTCCAAGATTCAACCACTAGCTAGGAACGGTCAAGCCCGCCGTTTTGACCGCATTTTGAAACGGGCATAAAAAAATCAAAAAAAATCAAAAAATTGGAATACGTTCGCATTGTGTCATTATATGTGACCAAGTTTCCAGCAAAAATAATAAACTTGTAATACAGAAATTATTTTTAAAAAGTGTTCTCAGAAATGAGCTATCATGCGTGAAGATTCATGGCTTTCAAGCCAAATGATCAATCTTATGGCCACATTCATGGCATAGTTTGTTAAAATGATCTCATATTGTGCACAAGGTTGCATCTTGGAATGGCAAACAATGTTGCCTAAGGAAGTTTTCATTTTCTTTGCACGGAAACTTCATTTTCCATTTTCCAAGTGCGTGAAATGAGTTTTTTTTATGAAGGACCTACCAGATATTTGTTGCAAAATTGGACCAAATCAATTTTATAAAATACTAGGCCATATTTAATGCACAATTGACAAAATGGTTGGGTGTCAAAAGTTTTGATCCACCTCTGGTGAAAAAGACAAATTCCCGCAGATTCAGCTGGAAGCGGGTCAAATTTGAGCTGCAGCTGCCTCATAATTTGCTATTTATTTTTTCCAAAAATCATTTCTAGTTACATAAGTACCTATTTAATCATAAATACATGGTTTGGTGGCGATACATTGAGGTTTGGACGGTGGCCGAGGGCCCCAACTCTAGAGCGTGTAAACTCGCATGCCCACCGCGTGGTCACCGCTTGACCGTGGCGTTGCCATGTGTTCTGGGCTGCCTAGGCAGGTCTAGTGGGTTGGGCACTCCCCAGGTAGGTGCTAGGAAGAAAATCACAACATAAGATTCTCACGAGGAGACTGATCGATGCTCAAACATGAATAAGCAGCCAAGTGTTTGATTAGCGGTACAGAAAATGCACATGGCTAATGGGTGTGAGTTTTGGCTGAGGATGACCAATTACTAAGAAGACCGTCTTCACAAATTTTCAGCACGCAGGGAGGAGCCTAGGTGGTACTTGCTTTGCAAAGTACCACACTGGACATAAATACGAATGTTGAAGCCGGGCTCAAAATAATGAATGGATTGAGCTGGCATTTGGTGGAGGATGGTTATTTGGGTAGAGGAAAGAACTGTAGAAAATGGATACCATTTGGACATGCCAAAGTGGTACTTCCTTCACAAAGTGTTTTTCTAAACAAAATAGGAAGTGAATATTTTTGAACTAAGCAAGGAAGGTTTTTTACATATTTGACGAAGATATGACCCAAAGAATTTATGAGATTTTTTCGGGAATTTTGGGAATGACATAAATATAGGTTGCTTCACAACCTAGGGCAAAAACTGCCACATGGACATGACACATAGGCAAAACTGATGAGGCGGAGCCTAGTCATAGCAACCCACCACAATTTACAAGGTTATGACCATCTATATTGGTCATTATCAACTAGAAATAAGGCAGTGGACCTGTGCTATCTGCTTTATGACCATTTCGTGTAAGGAAATTACGACCTTTCTGACCAAAATGGACGTTATTGTTTAGGGTTTGGAGCCCCCCGAACAGCTTTTGACCAATTGGTCTGGAATGGTCATAGATCTATGACCAATTCTTCCAGGGTCACTGACAGAATGTCACTAGTTGACATATTTCTTGTAGTGGCGGTGGTTCTGGTTCTTCTCCGGCTTTGTCGTTCATACCGTCGATGTCTTCGGAGTCGAAATAGAGCATGTCGGTTGAGTCTTCGACATTGGCTATTAAGTGGGTGGTGGGTGGGAGACAATTTTCTTCGTCGTCCGCTTCCCACTCCAGCCGGACATAGTTCGGCCAAGGGTCTCTTGAAAGGGAGAGAGATTTCAACGAATCTAGCACGTCGCCCAAGGGCGAGTGCCGAAAGATATCCATGGAGGTAAAATCCATGGTCGGTGCCCAATCAGGTTTGATAGGCACGGATGCGCGCGGTTCGGAGCCTATGGCCGGAGACGAGTCCGAGGGTCCGATTACACAGACCTCATCGGAGGAGAAATCTGTGTTTGGCCTATCGCCGGTAAGTGTGCGGCCTCTATGGCGGGGTCTATCCACCCGTCCTCGGAGGGCACAGTCTGCTCCGGATCTAAGGCCGGGGAAACTACAGGTGTGATCTCCCGAACACCGTCCGATAGCAGATCTAAGTCATGCTCATCGTGGCTGTTCAACACACATGTCATGGGCTCGAATCCGTCGAAGATCAAATCTCCACGGATGTCGGCGGTGTAGTTCTGGCTTCCAAACCTGACCTGATGACCAGGGGCGTAGCTATCGATCTACTCCAGATGGCCAAGCGAGGTGGCCCGCAGTGCGAAGTCGCCAAATACAAAAATCTGCCCGGGGAGGAAAACCTCACCTTGGATCGCATCGTTGTGGATGATTGAAGGATCCATCAAGCCTTATGGTGACGACACAGTGGAACTCTCATGAAAGCACCAATGTCGGTGTCAAAACCGGCGGATCGTAGGTAGGGGGTCCTGAACTGTGCGTCTAAGGCTAATGATAAGAGGAGGCGGGGGACATAATGTTTACCCAGGTTCGAGCCCTCTCTATGGATGTAATACCCTACTTCCTGCTTGATTGATCTTGATGATATGAGTATTACAAGAGTTGATCTACCACGAGATCGTAGAGGCTAAACCCTAGAAGCTAGCCTATGATTATGATTGTTCTGGTCCTACGGACTAAATCCTCCGGTTTATATAGACACCGGAGGGGCTAGGGTTACACAGGGCCAGTTACAGAGAAGGAGATCTACATATCCGAATTGCCAAGCTTGCCTTCCACGCAAAGGAGGGTCCCACCCGGACATGGGACGAAGTATTCAATCTTGTATCTTCATAGTCCAACAGTCCGGCACAAGTACATAGTCCGGCTGTCCGAGGACCCCCTAATCCAGGACTCCCTCACCTGCCAAGGAGGCAATTTATCTTCACAATGTTGACCGTCAAAGTTTCTCTCAACACATTGAAGGAGTTCTTGCTGCAACTCGTGTTTATCCTCTGGCTGGACGTACACGTGCACCTCATCGTGCCTATACTGAACCCACTGAAAGCACAATTTCTCAAAGGCCTCGGAAGAGATCTCGTGTTCTTAATGACTGAGAGCTTCTCGTCGCCCTACATCAAAAAGAGGATAAGCATCATAACTGGCTAAAGCGTCAGATGCAAAGCCTCTTGGTGGATGTTAATCGCATTCAAAATCTTGCCACCAAGAATGCGTTTGTCACTCATAAAACTTGTCGGAGGTCATGGAAGAGTTCGACATTGCTCAGTGCTGAAGCTGATCTTCAAGACGATGGCTTCACAAAGAGATTCAAGTTTGATACCACTCCTTCCAGGAACGATGTCTTGCGTCGGACTCCATCACTCGAAGATTCTGAGTACTCCTCCGCGGCAACTGTCAATGCTAGAGTCATTGATGACGATGATGATGCTACTTCACCACCTCCAACTTCGGCGTGTATTGACACTACACCAAGTTTGTCTGCACCACCGAACCTCAACGGTGACCCTGCTGCTTCACCTACTCTCATGGGAACGAGTAGAGGCTCTATGTCTTCAAACCTTTTTGGTCCTTACTGAAAAAAGGGGGAGAAGCATATGAGTTGATAGTCTTCAAGCGGTTGCTATACTTTTGCCAAGTGCTTACAACTCTCGCTTCTGAAACATTTGGTTCTTTGAGTTGTAACACTTAAACTTGATGGTCGTCTGCTACTTTTTCTGCTATTCTGTGATGCAACGATAAATTCCACATGTGTGATGATAAATCCCGCATGAAGTCATCTTGCACACGTCCATTTTTCATTATGCATGTCATTATCTTAGTTACATCTTTCCATGCATGATGTATTGTCTTCATAAGTTGAACAGGATCTCCACAAGTACAACCTGCCATGTGCATTTGCATTCCAAAGCAAAACCTTTATATGCACATCTTCACGGGGAGCCTTTTGCCACTTACAAAGACAATATCTTAATCATTTACAATTTCACATACTTTTATCCCCGTTGAAAACTTCAACCAGTTTGTCATCAATCACCAAAAAGGGGGACTAATGTGCCACACCTAGTTGGTTTTGGAGTATTGACGACAAGCCTGGTTGAGGGACTAATGTGTTTGTGAGAATTGCAGGATAACACAGGTAGTAGTCCCTCATTGATTCGGTTTACCTACCGGAGATGACCCCTAAAAATGTGTGAAGACATTGAAGACAATGGTGGTCTATGAAGGTATTCACAGTGAAGTCTATGACATGAGAAGAGCATGAAGACTATGGAGCGCGAAGACTTAGTTGATTCGTTGTTTCCTTTTCTTCTTTGTTGAGTCATAGGAACCACCGCACTGTTAAGTGGGGTCCAAGTGAACAAAGTCAGAGTGACTAAAGTGATGCTCAACCAAGTCCTATGTCTTCGAGCGAAGACAATGAGTGCAAATCTTATCCAAAGTCGGATAAGTCAGCTTTACTTGTAGCCCAAGTCAAGCTGCCACGTGTGTTCGAAATCTGACCGTTGGAACACATGTTAGTTCCTTAGTGACCCAGGGTCATTTCGGACAAATAGGTCGGGTTGTCTAGTGGCTATAAATAGCCCACCCCCTACACCATAAATTGGTGGCTGCTCAGAGTTAGTGCACGACTTTTGTCGTTTGAGAGCGGCCCACCTCCGAAGCATTTGTAAGAGAGATCGTTGCGAGGACAAAGCCCAAACCACGCAGAGCCCAAAGAGTGTTTGGCATCACTGAAATCTTTCTGTCCGCGTGATCTGAAGACTTGTTACACTTGAGGACTGTGAATCCTCTAGCCGGTTAGGCATCGCGTTATGAGCATCCAAGAGTCATTGTGGATTGCCGGTGAACGAAGTCTGTGAAGGTTTGGAAGTCTACCTTGAAGACTTACCAGGGTGATTGGGCAAGGACTAAGTGTCCTTAGCTCAAGGGGAATAAGGTGAAGACGCGGTCTTCTGAGTTAAATCTCAGCCTCCCTAACCAGACGTACAGTTGTCACACACTACAAAAAAAAGGACACATCCGTGACATTTTGGGCCGAATGAAATTTTTTTCTGTCATACTTATGACACTTCTATGATGATAATCGTGAAAAAACCCGGTATCATTATAGATGTGGTGGGATCCTACTTCTATGACAAAAAATGATGACAGAAAATGGGCTTTTCATCCTGGGCGGGCCGGAGATGCAGCTGCATGACATTCTTTGGGCCGTCCTTGACGGAAAATACCGTGGTAGAAGCGAGGGCGAGGAAAATTTCAGGGAGTTCCCGGTTACGGTGGGTGGTCGGGGGCCGAGCAATGCGCGTTTCTCTTGTACACATACGCGCGTGTGTGCGGCGTTAGCTCTAATCAACCCGAGCAAGGCGTTGGGCTCTAACGAACCCGGCGATTACCGCTGCGAGTTACGCGTTCTTCGAACCCGAAGCGATCGACCGATGGCTGTTAACTGAACTCGATCGAGCGATTCCTTCACTACTGCTGCTAACTGAAGCTGATCGATGCTACCTCTGGATGAACAGTGAGCGTTGCGGGGGTGTTTGGATGAACAGTGAGTGGTGGGGGTGGATGAACAGGACCCCGTGGCGTTTCCTCTGGATGAACAGGACCCCGATCGATCGAGCCAGTTGGGGCTGGATGCACAGGCCCCCATGGGGGGCTGGATGAACAGGACAACCCCGTGGAGGACTGGATGAACAGTAGACGGTGGAGGGGTGCCCGTGGAGGGGTGGTTGAACAGGAGCCCGTGGAGGGGTGGTTGAACAGTAGCCGGTGGAGTAGCGTGCGGTGGAGGCTGGATGAACAGGAGCCCGTGGAGGCTGCAGGAGGTCGACGGTGGATGAACAGTAGCCCGTGGAGGCTGGAGGAGGTCGACGGTGGAGATGAGCAGTATCCTGTGGAGTCCCGTTTTGCGGTACGCCACACCCCTTTGATGAACAGGACCCCCGTTTCAACTGTAGCGCTCCAACACATGTCTGTTTCGTCTGTTTTGCGGTACACCACACCCCCCGATCAACAGGACCCCCGTTTCGACCGTAGGAGGTTCGTTTCCTCCGTTTTGCGGTACGCCAGACCGGTCCCGATGAATAGAATCCTGTTTCGAACGTGGCCGGTCAAACACAAGGCCGTTTCCTCCGTTTTGCGGTACGCCAGGCCTCGTTTCCATCGCCTGTTCCGTCCAAGCCGGTTGGCTCCCACGCGTTCCATTGCCTCCCGATGAACACGACGCATTCCGTTGCCTCCCCATGAACACGACGGATTCCATTGCCTCTCCATGAACACTATGACGACGCAGTTTCTCCGTTCGACCCAGCCATGTACACGAGCCCTGGCCGTACGTATGCGCGAGTAGGCGTTCGAGACCCCTCCCGTATGTACGTACGTGGCCATATTTTCTTTCTTGCACCCTGGCCGTTGTACGTACGTGTACATGCTACGTGCACGCCTCTACTACAACACGTGCACGCCTCTACATCGACCAGTATGTACGTACACATTCGTGACCAGAATGACAACGCTACGTATGCTTTGACCAGGTGGGTCCCGACTGTCAGGCACTTCCTTGCGTGCGAAGATGTAGCTAGTGGGTCCCAGCAGTCAGGGGGGCGAATATTTTTTTTGCCCAGACGCACTTCCTTGTGTGCCAAGATGTAGCTGGTGGGTCCCAGCAGTCAGGGGGAAATGTTTTTTTCACGAAATACGGTGGCCCGTCCGGTGGGTCCCCGCTGTCAGGTGGAGGAATAATTATTTTGCGCGTAATAAGGAGGCACTTCCTTGCTGCGGTCGTGGACCCAGCTGTCAGCCTCTGCACGTACGGTCCATGTTCGATGGAAGCCGTTCCTTGACCACGCCGCGCTTAGAGCACCAGGGCGGTGGACGACAGCGAGGCCTAGGAAGTGGACGACACGGAGCCGGGGAAGACGCGGCAGTGGATGCCCACGCGTAGACGAATATGAGGGTTCACTGGTTCGCTGCGGTGTGAGGCTGCCGTCGCTGCAGAATAACAGGGGCTGTGGTTGAGTAGAGGGATGGCCTGGCCAGTGGTGGGAGTAGTAGGGGGTGATGAGGCCTCCGTCGCATCGCAGCCGGCCACGGGAGGCAGGAGCACGAGGCACAACCAGCACTGGTTTGGGTGGATGGAGCAAGAAGACCAGAGGTTGGAGAAGCACTACGACCGTTGGATGGACATCGTACGGTCACTGGAGCTAGAATCGTGCATATTGACTAAGTTGACAAAGCCCTCCGTCCCCGTCAACTTAGTAGGCCCACAAGTCAGCTAGCAGGGGGGTATTCATTTTGTTGTGCTTAATAAGGAGGCACTTCCTTGCGTGCGAACATATAGCTGGTGGGTCCAAGCTGTCGGTAGCGTAACGTTTTTGCAAATCTGGGCCCCTTCGGTGGGTCCCGGATGTCGTGGAGGAATCATTATTTTGCGTGTAATAAGGAGGCATTTCCTTGCGTGCGGCCGTGGACCCAGTTGTCGACCTCTCCACGTCTGATCCGCCAGATGCATATTAGTCGTTGACCATGATGACCAGGCGCGCCAAGAGCACTAGGGCGATGGGCGGCGGTGAGGCCTAGGAAGGAGCGACACGGAGGCGGGAAGACTCGGCGAGTTGTTTCCCACGTGGAGAATACGACTGTATGAGGGTTTCTTGGTTCCTCTCCGTCACTGAGAATAACAGCAGGTGTGAGTGAGTAGAGGATGGCTAGGACAGCGGCAGAGTGCGGTTGGGCGGTGAGGCTGCAAGGCAGACAGACAGCTGCGGGGAGGAGGGAGCAGGCAGTCCCACCGGCGCTTGTTTGAGCGGCTGGAGCAAGAAGAGTAGAGATTGAAGAAGCACGACGGCCGTTGGATGGAAATCCAACAGTCACTGCTTGTGCGTCAACCTTTTTTTAGGAAAGCCTCAAATCAGTGGAAAACAACATACAGCCCACCTGCCATTATTTCTAATAATTTACAGCCCATTTGCTAATCTTAAGGTTTTTTTTGGAGCCCATATTCTTTTTGTTAGCATTACAACCCATATTGTGGCCACGGTTAAAAAATTATACGAAATTTTGCATATTTCGATGCGGTCCGAACTGTTTTTAATCCCGAAATTTCGAGTCACATTCAAAATGATTTTAAAAATAAATGTATATCAATATAAAATCCAACAAATTGTCCACGCATAAAAATAAATGCAATTTAAAATCTCGAAATTAAAAAAAGAAACTTGAAACTAATTGCTGATGTGTTTTAAAAATGTACAGCCCATTTCTCCTAACTGATAGGCCATTTTCTCGGCCAACCGAATGATGCTCTCCTCGTCTTGAAAGATTTGCAGCCCAACAGGCCTGACAAAGCGACTTGGCAAATCACAAAAACCTGGGCTGTGGTCGTGGACCCAGCTGTCAGCCTCTCCATGTACAGTACTCTTCCGATGGAAGTCGGTCGTTGACCACATTGACCACGCCACGCCGAGAGCACCAAGGCGGTGGATGACGGCGAGGCCTAGGAAGGGGCGGCGAGCCGGGAAGGCAGCGGCGGTGGATGCCCCGTGGAGAGGAGCGACGGGTTCACTCGTTTGGCTGCGGCGTGAGGCTGCCGTCGCCGCAGAATAACAGGGGTGTGGGTGAGTAGAGGGATTCCCTGGCCAGCAGTGGGAGTAGTACGGGGCGGTGAGGCCTCCGCGGCATCACAGCGGCCACGAGAGGCAGGAGCACGCGACACGACCGGCGCTGCTTTGGGCGGCTAGAGCAAGAAGACCAGAGGTTGAAGAAGCACTATGGCCGTTGGATAGACATCGTACGGTCACTGGAGCTAGAATTGTTCATATTGACTAAGTTGACAAAGCCCTCCGTCCCCGTCAACTTAGTAGGCCCACAAGTCAGCCACCCACTATGGTGAGTCCCAGCTAGCAGGGGGTATTCATTTTTCTCGAAATCCACGAAGTTGCTGGGCTGGGTGAAAATATCATGTTGGGTTAGACGGAGAAATGTTATAAAAATATAAACACATGATTGCACATCTATTACTGCATTTGTCAGTAAAATATTTGCAATATGCAATCAATAGGAGTTAACTTGCCAAGTTATATATAAACAATTATTATTATTATTTTGTAAGAACTTTCAACTTACGAAATAAAATATCATTTAAATTTGATGAGTTAATAGTATGTGGGGTATTGTTATTTTTTAGGCTAGACGTGGGACAGTGGAGTTGGTTCTAGGGAAAAGTACTGGGAGAAAAACATAGTTTACATCGAAAAAGAAAGTGGGAGAAAATTCAGAGACCTGCTGGGTCCACCTGCGGAGGGGAATATGTTGGGAGGAAGGAGATTCAAAGCACGGCAGCCGAGTGAACTAGTTTTTTTTAACGGACAAGTGAACTAGTTACATACATGAGCAAATAGCCACTAAAAAAGCAATCAGGTTAATGGGTTCTTAAAAGAAATATTTCGGACAAAACAAATAATTACGACACATAGGCTAATGCATGAAACACTCAGATGATAAAGGTGCTTATAAACAGATAAAGTACAATATCTAGACCTTCCTGGCACGCTTGATCATGACACTGCGGCTGTCCGTGTACTCGTCGATTCGGAAGCGAACCGCCCTCATGTCCAAGATCTGCCTGTACATGTCATAGCATGCGTATGCGTCCTTGGCTGCGTAGGTTATGTAGGATAGATTCAGAGGTACCTCCCACGTGTTCAGGTCCTTGGTATCGTTGTCTTCTTCCATGTTGGCGTATCAGGGGTCGATGATGGTCTCAGCGAGGTCAACCACGGAGTCCTTCTCCTCCCCGTATGGCTTCTAGATGATCTTGTATTGCTTCTAGATGTCGACAAGCTTGTTGCACCAGATGGCCAAATCGTCGCGTTCTTCCTTCTCTCCACCGTAGCGAAGGTGCAGTCGGAGCTGCCGATGAAACGGCCGAATGCTCCAGAACCTCAAATGGCCCTACAGAAGTGGTATATGAGAACCTCGTCCTGCACACCTACCTGGGCGACGGTGATCCGCTGGTCCCTGTCAGGAGATGAATGGATGGGCACAAGGTCTAGTCCTGCAACTTTGTGCTTTCTCCTCCTGTAGGTACTGCTTGAACTCGGCGAGGCAGAGCTTCACCTAGTCTGGATCGTTGGTGTACATCACATTCAACTTGGTGCAGCCATAGGACTGAACGGCGAACTCAAACTCCTTGCTGAAGTCCATATCTAGCTGGCTCACCCCTCGGTTCGCCATTGGAGTCTCTTCAAGTGAACGAGTGTGTAGGCGGCAGCAGCAGTTCGTTTTTCAACTCTTGGGGAACTGGATTCAACAGTAAACTGAGTGTGTACAGGCGACAATAGTTACTACCCCTCCCTCGTCCGCTGCATGCCCGACAGAAGATGCACCCTCGGCGCATTCAAACACCTCCATTAAGAAACCTACTCCGGCCACACGTCGGTTCACGAGCGGGCCTGTATTGGTATTGTAATAACAGGAGTCAGTGGTCACTTTATTTAAATTTAATTAGTTTTAATAGAAATTTATACTTAAAACAAGCAATGCATTGGCTCGTTCTATCAGTGCCACTGGATCAACATGCACAACAATTAGAATTATTATTCTCAGGACGCACACGATCAGCACATTTGTCGCACTTTCACAAAGATAATACTACCAAGTTTGAACTGTTTGTTATGGTTGTTGTCCTTTGCATCATCATGTCGTGTTTCCCAGCTTGCAAGATTCAGAACCAACAAATAAGATCCAAATAATAAGTACAACAAAGATGCCTACACATCTCATTGATTCCCAGCTTGCAAGATTCAAAACCAACAAATAAGATCCAAATAATAAGTACAACAAAGATGCCTACACATCTCATTGATTCCCAGCTTGCAAGATTCAGAACCAACAAATAAGATTCAAATAATAACTACAAAAAAGATTCCTACACATCTCATTGATTCCCAGCTTGCAAGATTCAGAACCAACCCATTAGATCCTTTTGATAAAGTGAATATCGGGATTAAATCCATCTTGGCTAGCCATGTCATACAATTGAAGAACTTGGCGAATGCTCTTGACCTTCACAACATCTGTAGTTCAGTATTCCTTTTTGCACAACACAAACAAGAAGAGCATGATTTCACTTCAATAGTGGCCTCCTTGAACTCAACCTGCATCTCCACTAGGATGAGGTCTGCCTGGAGATCCATGATTCAAATCATGCGCCTTTTTCTGTAGTTCACCTGAAATTAAGCAAAGATTGCATCATTCAGCTAGAAAGAAGTACTTGCTCTCGTGAGCTGGCAAGTTCTTCTTTAGTAGTTGCACTAAAATTGAGGAACATTAAGGTTGGTTGTCTGGCTCATGTAAGGTGCAACTATAATTTTCTTATCCTTTGTGCAGTTCCACTTAAATAAAGTGCATTGTGGTGACAGTGACGGCTCATCTTGCAAAGGCTAATAAAATGTTGCACGAGATTACCAACAGAACTTGACGGAGATTTTGGAAACTCCAATCACCATTTTGTGCAGTTCCACCAAAATTGAGAGATGTTGCCCACGTGACATTTTAGTTGAACTGCACAAGACAATCATTCCAAAAAAAGTGTTTTGTGCAGTTCACCAAAAGGTCACAACAGCAACAAGGTGAAATGGATATCCCTATCTGCACACAAAAAGATAGAAAGTAAACAGTTGCTGGTCAATAAGAATATACAAAACATATAAAAAATGAAAAGAAGCATCTTAATTATGTTCATGGAAATCACGCAAGGACAGTACAAATTTTCAAACGTCAGCAATGCTTCATGTTACCATAAGCATTACGATCAACAATGAGGTTCCTCAAATATGGGATTACTTTAATGGTGGCATTGCTTGTTTACCAGACACAGTAAATCAACAGCAGCTAAAGAGTTTGCTTAAAGGCATGGGACCGTGGGGACACCAGGACAGTCAGCAGCGTAAAGGAGCAACTTACTTGTCATACTAGGGAAAACAACAGGAGTGCCATTTGTAACACAGTTTAATTGCATCTTATCACTGGAGGCACTAGATTAACAATAACACTGGTTAGACATGTCCCTAAGGTAAAAGTGTGATCGCTTCATTTTACATGTGCCCTTACATTAACAACATCAAATGGTTGGTATAAGGACATGCGACAGTGGACGCATCAGCACAATGTACCTACAAGGAGGCATAAAGTGGTGATGCCGAGTTTGTTCATGCTATGTGAGGGCAGCAAACCTAATCCTGGAGACCTTGTACTATGTGAGGGCAGCAAATCTAATCCTGGAGACCTTTTACCATGTGAGGGCAGCAAATGTAATCACGGAGACCTTTTACTATGTGAGGGCAGCAAATCTAATCCTGAGACCTTTTACTATGTGAGGGCAGCAATTCTAATCCTGGAGACCTTTTACTATGTGAGGGAAGCAAATCTAATCCTGGACATACTCTGTTGACTTGTCCACCAGCCGCCACTTTCTTTCCTTTTTTTCAACCAATAATAGATATGCTTCTTATCCAGTTTGTACTGCATTTTCCCATTATTTCCCTTTTCAACCAAGAGCCCTGTTGGGTATCCGGTCTCTACTACTTTCACCATATTATTTCCTCTTTGAATCAAGTCCTAGATTCATGCTACAACTTTCCCCCCTTTCTTCATTGTTTGAACAAAGCCCAAGATTCGAATGCATGAAGTAGCTTTACCTCTAATAATACTAAAAATTAGGTGGCTTTGGAAGAGCTGATGGGAGTAGAAAAAGATGCACATGCAGACACGTGGGGAGCTGGGGCAGTAGAGCAAGGCCACTTTCGAAGAACTTATGCCTGAGGGTCGCCGGGATGTCGGCGGCGGCAGGTCGGATCTGCGGACAATATGGCAGGGTGGAAGAAGGGTCGGATGACCTCCCGAGTCGACGCTATGTCGCAGAGAATGGCACGGGCAGAGGATCGGGCCCCTCCGGCAGCTGTGGGTTTCCTCCCTCGGCGGCGATAACCGCATGAACGATGCACCTTTTAGTCCTGTACACACACAGGTCGAAGGGATCCGGCCGGATCTGTGACCTGTAGTGAGCAGAGAGAAAATGTCACTACCGTTGTCTTGTTTGTATCTGGATAGGATGAGAGAATGAAGAGAGCAACCCTAGTAAAGCAACCGCTCAGGCCCCTGCATACATATATAGTTGAGTGATTATCTTTTTCTCTCCACAACAAGCGTTTCAATTTGTGTACGTGGCATTAAAGAAAAGAAACTCTCTATTTATGGTGACTACTATACGACTCCTACTTACTACTAGTAGTACTAGTATTGTCCACTTGTGCTCCCCGCCCCTCCATTCATTGAACAACCCCACGGGTGAATAAACATACAGTAAGTACTGTATTTATATAGAACAAACAAGATCGAACTATTTTTGCATAGTTAAAAGTTGAAGGCGGGGCTTTTCCCGGGCAGTACGCGCGGCAGTTTTCGGGTAGGTGGTTTGAGAGAGAGGCGAGGAGGGTGAGCGAGTGGCGGATTCTCAAACATATTGCTGGAAAGGTCGGGCTGTGTGATTTGACAGCGCGTTACTGCTGGAAAGACTTGTGATATGACCACTCACTATAGTCATGAATTACTGGCGCTCCAACAGGGGTGATGCCCCCCTTCCGTTATGTGCTCTAATCTGGTGCATGACACGTCGACCCGGATGCTGGATCTCCCACATGTCGGAGTAGTAAGAAGGAGCAAAGAATGATGCACTATATACTACTAGTACTACTACTACTACTCAGGTCGGAGGAGTGCGAACCATGACAGCCCAGTGAACCAGCAGTGCGAACCACGGCAGCCCAGTGAACCAGCAGTGCGAACCACGGTAGCCCAGTGAACCAGCAATAGAAAACAATGTGGTGATATGGCCATAAAAAACAATGTGCTACGGTCCACACTATAGCATGTACAGTAACACTCCTCTTTGTTTGGATCCCTGAGTTAGAGCTAGTTTGTGTTGAAATAGCCTCAAATTATCAAAACAAGAGGGGTTAGTTTGAGCTAGTTTGCTCTAACCTAGCTAAAAAAATAGCCCGGTGGAGAGGTTTTAATTGGGTTAGTTATCCTTGGGCCCACTAAAAGAGAACTAAAAAAACCTCCCCTGCCCGCACCAGATTGCCCCCCCCTTCGCACGACTCCTCTCTGTTCCCCATAGAACCGTCCGCCCAAGCACCGCTCGCCCTCTCTCTCCTCCGGCCGCCCTCTCCTTCCGACCTTCAAAGGTCTCCCCGCTCCTCCTTCACCTGTCGTTTTTCTCCCTCTAGCGTGCGCGGCGGCGGCGCATCTACCAGGGAGGTTGCGAGAGGGGTGAGTTTGTTCGTTCCTTTTCTGTCTCACAGCCATATCATTTATCTTGCTCGCTCTAGCGCTAATTCTGATTTGGATAAGTAGATCCTGATCTAACTTGGTATAGATTTGTGGTTCACGCATGGAATTGTTTGATGCTGCTTGAGGAGGTAATAAATCTTTCTAGAGGCCCAAAGATTCAGTTCACCTTTCTAGGTATTTCAGTTTCAGGCTTGCATTATTTCTAGAGGCCCAAAGATTCAGTTCACCTTTCTAGGTAGGTATTTTAGTTACATGCTTGCATTATTTCTAGAGGCCCAAAGATTAAGTTCCCAGTCGGCGGCACGCGGCCCTGCTACCCATGCCGGTGTCAACCTCAACTCGCAAGGGCCAGCGTCGGAGGGGTTCCCGGGGTTTGGGCTCTACAGAGCCTTCCTCCAGAGCGACGATGGTGAGCTCCTCCCTCGGTGCATGAGAGGCTTCGTGCTCCCACCCTATCGTGAATGACTTCCGTGATGAGTTAGCTCATGCTTTGTTTCATGGAGTGTTTTTTTTGTGAAGCTTGATTGACGACTTGTATTTTTAAGTGGGATATCTCATTTGTATGGACAAAGTAAAAATTATCATGTTTTGCATGCTTGATTTGTAAAGATGGTTCGTTTATGTCAATTGTGAGCGGGAGGAGGCCACAGAAGAGCCGGCCACACCAAATCCGGCCTGAAATAGGGTCCAAAGTAGTCAAATGATTGAGAAAGAGCATTTATTGTCAATCTTACCTTGCCATCCATACACCTCTTTGGTTTAGAGTCAGTTCAGGGTTGGAATCTAACTCTAACCTCTAACTGAGTTAGGGTTCTCCTCGTCTCGGTTTATCGCCTTCATACTTTCCCCATTCCTGTGTTTTCAGTATCCTGCGAATTAAAGAGGCCCTTTTTTTGCGGGAAAAATCAAAGAGGCCCTTAGACTGGTTTAGGTCCTGTCATTTTTTAAAAACGTGTTATGTCGAAAATTTAATGAACGTGCTCCGGTTTCTACGAAAATAATCCGGTTTCATGTAGTAATTCATTCATTTATTTATTCTTCTATGGGGTGTTTGCATGTAATTCGTGAGGTCTGAAATGTAAAGTACCCCAGCATATGCTCCGAGTCGTGCTTGCACTACGACCCAGATGCTCTATGTCACACATGTCGGCGAATGGGAGCACGTGGAAATAGCCTAGGAGTACATATAGGAGGATAAATGCATGAAAAAATGTGTACTGTGAAGCGTAGCTGCGGTTCGAAAAGGAGACCTTAAGTGATGACAGCTATAGGTCGCACACACCCAACTAGTGGTACTAAACATACGACTAATTTTTCCCTCAAAAAAAGGAGGCACGAGTGCTCAGTACTCCTATTCTATCAACATGAGTCCCATCTGACAACAGCGTCCGTGCTACAGCTAGCTCTCCTCCCTCTTTTATCTCTTCTAATTCTAAACTCGGCCGACGCCCGATGGGCGGGGTGGGTTTGCTCAACTGCGGCCCCACCTCACAGTGAAAAGGTTACGACTGGAATAAAAATGCCATATACTCCCTCCGTTCCTAAATATAAGCCTTTTTAGATACTATTTCAAATGGAATACATCATACAGATGTATGTGGACATAGTTTAGAGTGTAGATTCACTCATTTTGCTCCGTATGTAGTAGTCACTTGCTGGAATCTTTAGAAAGACTTATATTTGGGAACGGAGGGAGTACTATACTAATAAAACATTAAGGCCACGAGGCGATGCAATGCTGGTTACAGGAGGCAAGAAGAAGAGATGCATCCATCGACGATGTCCACCTCCTCGACTTAGGGCGTCGGCCCACCGAACGGCACCTAAGTAGCAGCGACTTTCATGGCCAGGTCGACGTGCTTCTGAACAATGGCGTCCAAAGATTCTAGCCGCTGGAAGAAGGCCTACGTCTTTCTGTCCTCGCTTGCCTTGTAGTTGCCTATGTAGGTGATTTCCTCGCAGACGTGGATGTGCAGGTCGACGGTTTCTTGCATGGTGAGGCGCTGCGCGGCGAGCGCGGCCTCGAGGTGCACATTGTTCGTCGCGACCTCCGGCACCTGCAGGGCCACCAGGGCTTGAAAGAGTTCGTCGCCATGGAGGCCGATGAGGGTGGTAGGCAATGAGGAGCCTGGGCGCGCGGGCTGGAGTAGTACGGCAAGATCATCCACACGCTTCTTAACGGCGGTGAACTTGCGGATGGAGTTGACCATCATGTCGTCCATGCGAGACGCGAAGCCGGTCTCGGCGAGGGCTACGATGCCGGCTGTCGCCAGCACCGTCGGGAAACGCTGCACGGTGTGGGGCCACAGGCCGGCGCCTTGGATGATTTGGCACAGCCGACTGCCGCTCGCGTCCATCGCCTCCATAGGTGCTTGTGGCTTCTGGTCACTTGGTCTTGGATTGGAGTGAGCAGTGTTGCGCAGAGACTTGGGAATAGATGGATTGGAGTGGTGGGGCGCCTTTAGGGCCTGTTTGGTTTCAAATAAGTCACCAACTTACATCAGGTGACAACCAGTGATCCCCTCTGCATGTAATTGAGGATGCATCATTGACCGTTCACATCGTTGCATTCACATCGTGCTGGATCTATTCTGCTTCTTCAATTAATTCCCTCTGCAAGTCATTGAGGATGCATCATTGACCGTTCAACGTCTCGGGAACCGCTACCCTCTCCCTCCTTGGCATTCAAGCACCTATGGAGGCGACTGCCACTCACGTCTATCGCGTGTCAGGAGTCAGCAGACGTTCCCGTCGATGACGAGGTGCCTATGGTGACTTCGTAAATTTCAAGATGATAGTGCCGTCCGTGTGTGCGTTCCTAGGGGTGAGTGTATGTGCGCGTATATGAGTGCTTGCGTCTGTACTGTGTCAAAAAAAACGTAAATGCATGTTAAAAAGAGACAAGTCAGTATACTCAATATTGTGCACCTCGGAGAGGAAAACGATAGAACTATGTATTTATTTACGGTGCAGATTCACTCATTTTGATCCATATGTACTCCGTTTCGGTGTAGTCTAGTCACTTGTTGAAATCTCTAGAAGGGCAAATACTCCTTTCTGGTTTACAGGGCTATACTAGCAAGTAGTTGTACGTACTAGTACAATAGTGGGCCCACATATCAATTTTGTCTCATGCAAGAGCCTGGCTATATGCGTGCTCCAATGTTCGCAACTGCCACGTTTGGGTTGCGCTTGGCTCTTCGCCTCTTCGAGAAGACGAACAATGATGTTACTACTACTGCTTCTACAGTGTCGAATCCACTGATGCATGTCCGTCCACCGCGAGCGGGAGGGATAGCTTGTTGTAGAAGTACTAAGCAAAAGCCTGTCCTCGTTTGCGAGCAAACGCGCGCATGGGCGAGGGAGAAGGCGTGTAGTAGTAAAATCAAGGTTCTCCTCGTTGTACGAGTTGACGCGACACATCATAGCACTGGCCCCACATACTTGCCTCTAAACTTGGCTGAAAGACCCGTGGTGTACAATATATTTGCTGCAACCTCTAACATTTACCCACCACAAATTGAAAAATATATTCCTGTCTTGACCAGATGAGCGTGCAAACTACAATCACCAGGGTGACAGGTAGGGCCAGAAGACTATTTAAAAAAAACTTCGAGACGGCCACATAGCATGGAGCCGACCCCAACAATTTTAGGGGTTGTTTGGTTTGTGACTAACTTTGCCGAAGATTGCCACACCTAAGGTTAGGCAAGTTTGACCAACATAGGCAAGTGTTTGGTTCTAGCCACACCTTTGGCAAGCCACACCTGGTCCCACATGGCATACACACAAAAAGTGTGGCAAGATTCCTTAGACTTGCCAACTTGTGGCTTTCATTTTGATGAACTAACCTTAGGCAAGCTTGGCAAAAATGTGTGGCAAAGTGTGGCAATGCTAGGCCTAGAACCAAACAGCCCTTTAAGCTTACATGCACGATACACGCTATCCTAGACTACTCAACACATGAAACTGCCACACGAGCGTCCGGGCTGCGCTTGGCTCTTCGCCTCTTCGGGAAGTCGAACAATGATGGAGTACTACTGCACTGGAGGAGTACTACAGTACGCTTCCGGCCATCTGACACTGATTGAACTGCTGCATGTCCACTGCGTGCGGGAGGGAGAGCGTGTAGCGAAAGCTTCTCCTAGTCTTGCCAGCCACCACACTCATGGGCGAGGGAGGGATGCTCCTGCCTTTGCGTGTATGACAGGTGGGCCCGACAGGTGGGTGGCCAACCTGTCATACAGCCAAAGGCAGGTGCAGTTAAGTCCATATATTTCAATAATTTGCGTTTACCGATGTACGAGTTGATGTACGAGTTGACACGACACATCAAAGCACTGCACTCGATATATTTCAATAATTTGCGTTTACCAATGCATTAATTAAAACGCATGCATGCATGCCGTGACTCTCGTTTTGATACTTGCATGTGTTTATTTAATGCACCTTGAAGTAGTATAAAATATGTGACGGTAAAGCTTTGTAATGCCCCGGCCCAAGCGAGAGATGGTTGTGCACGAGGAGGGCGAGATCATGCAGACCAAATTGTACCCGATGATGGAGCTCTCGAAGGTCTCGATGGACCTCACCGTGCTCCACTACCCCTTGTGCCTCCGCCCCTTGACGCCTCCAGTGTATGAGGTTCGAATACACCTCGTCCGTTCGGCTGATTGATCAAGGTGCAGGTTTCTTCATTGATGTGTTGTTCGATTGATTTCTACAGTGCAAGGGAGGGCAACTGGCCTGCGCGGACTGCCGCGTCGAGCGCCCCGGGAACCAGCGGCAGTGCTAGAAGTGCGAGCGCGGCGGTGGCTTCGACGTGCGGAACATGGCGGTGGACGCCGTCCTTTCGTCGGTGAGGGTGGAATGCCCGCACGAAGGCTGTGGGCTCTACGTCACTTACCACAAGCTTGCCGATCACCAGAGCGTGTGTCCGCTCGCGCCCTGCAAATTCCCCGTGCCCGTCTGCGGCTACAAAGGCCCGCCGCCGGCGCTCTACCACCACATCAGCACCGCGCAATCTATGCCCATGCACAGGATACAGTATGGCAAGGTGCTCCAGCTGGAAGTGCCACTGTCGGAGCCACGGCTCTTGCTATTCGCGGAGGAGGACGGCCGCGCGTTTTTCTTGGTCGGTGGCGTGCTTGACATCGGCGCGCCTATCGCCGTGTCGGTCATCTGCATCAGAGCGGGGGCGTCCCCACTGCCGCACTACATGGCCAAGCTATGGGCGAATGGCCCGCCGGGGGAGCCCAAAGGCACGACCGACACCATCAAGGTGGAAATGGAGGTGACAAGCAGCAAGGATCCCGGCGACGTCAATGTGCAGGAGCTGACCTTCTTCACAGTTCCGCCCAAGCTACTGGCCGAGGCTAAGCTGGTGTCCCTGCACATTCATATTGACAAGCTCACGCCCTAAATGTTTCTACAGTGCCTTCTGTTTATCTTAGTAATATGCTAATATAGGGATTAGCTTGGTCTACTTTAGCTTAAGATATGGTGGGTTTTGGTGGCAATGCAACAATTACTTCGACATCAAATCAGTAATTTCCAATAGTCGAACGGATATTTTGTGTCTGTTGGATATAAAGTTCCTTTGGGTAAGAAGTACTACTTGTCATCAAAATGGATAAAAGGAGATGTATGTAGACGTATTTTAGTTCTAGATACGTCCCTTTTTATCCATTTTGATGACAAGCACTCCCTACATTCCACAATACATGCCTTCCATTTGTCAAAATATAGATGTATCTAGACATGTTTTAGTATATAGGTACATCCATGATAGAGCCTATCGGATGGTTGAGAACACTACAATTCGTAGCTACAGATGCGTGTGTGACTCCCAGATGCAGAGGCCGGGGGTCATCATCCTCCTTTTCGAGAAAAAACAGACGCGTTCGTGAGAGGACGAGTGCGTGCATGCACCTCAGAGTACAAGTTTTTGTAGGTGTCACGATGGTGCATGCGAGAAGTCCCGAGAGATAGGTTTAATGCGTTTGAAAAAAAGACTAGCCTATAGCTCGCCACGCGGCTATTCCTGTCGGGCGCCCCATTAACCGTAAGATATGTATATGACGGTGCCAGTTATTGCACGTACACAACACTCGAAAAAGAACTACCATGGTATATGCTACACCACGGTCAAGAACAAGTTCCCATGAACTTCGAAAAATAGAGAGAACACGTGACCACGTAACGCCATCCGGGAATAGTGCCTCACTTCGAAACTAGAACCGTCAATAAATTTTGAGCTTGCGTCTCGTCACATTCCAAATTACTCCATGCTATATTGAATTGCAAACCTATTCACACCGATCACAACCTAAATGGTTTCCCACTTAGAGGCGTATTAGTACCACGCTATATTGAATTGTAAACCTGTTCACACCGATCACAACCTACATGGTTTCCCACTTAGGAGCGTATTAGTACTCGGTTATAAATACTAGTATGCCAAGATGACTGCACATTCCTCCTCAACTCCTCATCCCCAAAAACAAACAAGTCATTCAGCATCCTTCCCTTGCGTCTGCCATGGCCAGCGTGAGTTCTGGGTCGAGAGATTGCCACCAGCGAGAGGCGAGCATCAAAGTGGAAGCACGAGAGATATCCTGCCTCGCTGCGAAAGCAGCCGACATGTCCCGCCGCGCGGAAGTAGAAGCACAGAGGTCCCGTCGTGCCGCTGAAGCAGCACGGAGGTCCTGCCGCACCGTCGATGCAGCAGACTGGTCCGGTCACGCTGCGGAAGCAGCAGAGATGTCCCGCCGCGCCGCAAATGCAGCAGAGATGTCCTGCCGTGCTGCGGCGGCCTAGGAAAATTTCTCGCGGGCAGGCGACGACTGTTACAAGCGCATGCATGCGATCGTCCATAGCCAGATGGATCAGATCTTCAGCTGGGCGAGGTTGCAGGATGACATGAAAGCCTCGTTTGAACAGGCTACCGACATCATCGGACAACTAAGGGAGGGCAATGAGATGCTCCGGGCCGAGCGCAACCTGCTGAGGGCGAAGATCGTTCGAAGTGCAGACCAGCAAGAGGAGACCAGTGCCTTGTTGAAGAGGACCGACGTCATCGCCAAGAAACTTATGGACGAGAATGACATGCTCCGCAATGAGCGCCAAAGGCTGGTGGAGGAATCCGTGGATGTTCTCAAGCAGCGTCTTTAGGACACGAAAGAGCTCATCGCCGCTCGCCGCGGAGACTAGTTCCCGCAGCCTGCAGCAACACATCAAGAAAGTAGAGATCAACAAGCCAGATCCTTGTCTTCCTTCTTCTTTGCCCTTGTGTATTTCAGGCGTAGCCGCATGTGGCTTTTTAAATTATATTTCTAATTATGTAAGACAATTAATCGTCCTTATATATTCATTAGTCTTGCTATAAGTCACAGTAGATGCTATATAGGTCCGTCGGATCTTACATCAAGATCCGTGCGTTCATATTTTCTATTTTCTCTCATAAATTTCAGTTGAGTGAGACATAGCCACGCCATTAAATAGAGGCTCAGGCGCCATTAATGGAGACCTTGGAAGAGAGCTGGATGGCAGATGGAGGTCAAAGGGCTCTCCTCCCGATAAGCACGCGCAGGGGTCTAATCACACGCCTCTCGTACTCAAATAGCTACCCTGCACGACGCCTCCTAGCTAATAAAAAATGGGTACGCGTGGCGGCACATAAATGGTAGTAAATAGAACGCCCACGGTTTCAACAATACTTGTGTTTCCGATTGTAACGTGACAACACTTGTTCCAAAATGACTTTGTTGATTGTTAATGTGTGCGCCTTCGCAAATCGGACTGCAAAATTACCACAACATGTTGGGGCCATGTCATGGCACCATGCCAAGATTCATTATTTTCATGCGTATTTTGGATTTACAGGAATTAAAAAACTAAGTTTCTCACTGTTTCCAGCCCAGCCACGATGCCTAGAATTTTGAATTTCATGCCCATTTCTTGCATGGAACCTAGAAATTTACCCGAGGACACACATGTGACTTTTCAACCATCTTTGGTGCACCGGAACATGTGCTTGTATTTCAATTTTGAATTATGCACACAAACGTGACACCTTCCCTCCCAGAACCTTGAGCCTTCTTGAGAGAAGCTCCGATTTGCAAGAAGCTTATACCAAAATTTGTTCCGATTCATCCATTTTTTACCACGGCATGGTACTACCATGACATGACACCATGCCAAGTTTCATGATTTTAAAACCAAGTTTCTCAATGTTCTCGACCGAGCCACGATGCCCAGATGTTTGAATTTTATTCTCATTTTTTGCATGGGACCTAGAAATTCACCCGAGGACACAAATGTGATTTTTCAACCAACTTTGGTGCACGGGAGCATGTGCTTGTAGTTCAAATTTGAATTATGCACATTAAATGACCAAAAACTCAATTAATGTGTAAATAAGGCCAAACGAAGCCGGAATAATTCCAAAATTTAACAGGGCACTCATGTAGTTCTATGCTGCCTTTGTAAATAAACACAAGGGGGGCAGCACTCAAAGGTGGCACGTTCCCTCTCAGAACCACGAGCCTTCTTGAGAGAAGCTTCAGTTTGCAAGAAGCTTATACCAAAATCTGTTCCTATTCGGCCAATTTTTTTTACCACAGCATGGTAGTACCATGACATGACACCCATGCCAAGTTTCATGATTTTCAGACGTGTTTTGGATTTACAAGAATTTTTAAACCAAGTTTCTCGATGTTCTCGGCCGAGCCACGATGCCCAGATGTTTGAATTTTATTCTCATTTCTTGCATGGGACCTAGAAATTCACCCGAGGACACAAATGTGATTTTTCAACCAACTTTGGTGCACGAGAGCATATGCTTGTAGTTCAAATTTGACTTATGCACATTAAATGACCAGAAAATCAATTAATGTATAAAAAACGACAAACAAACCCGGAATAATTCCAAAATTTAACAGGACACTCATGTGGTTCTATGTTGCCTTTGTTAAGAAACTCAAGGGGGGGGGGCAGCGTATATCGTTTCACACTCAAAGGTGGCACGTTCCCTCTTAGAACCATGAGCTTCCAAATCGGCCCAATTTTTTACCACAACATGTTAGTGCCATGACATGACACCTTTGCCAAGTTTCATGATTTCCAGGCGAGTTCTGGATTTACATGAATTTAAAATCTAAGTTTCTCGATGTTCTTGGCCGAGTCACGACGCCCAGATGTTTGAATTTCATTCTTATTTCTTCCATGGGACCTAGAAATTCAACCAAGGACACACATGTGATTTTTCAACCAACTTCGATGCACCAGAGCATGTGCATGCAGTTCATATTTAGATTATGCACATTAAAAGACCAGAAACTCAATTAATGTATAAAAAGGCCAAACGAACCCGAAATAATTCCAAAATTTAACAAGGCACTCATATAGTTCTGTGTTGCCTCTATAAAGAAAATCAGGGGGCAGCGTATATCGTTTCGCACACAGAGGTGACACGTTCCCTCTCGGAACCACGAGGCTTGTTGAGAGAATCTCCGGTCTTGCGAGAAGCTTATACCAAAACTTGTCCCAATTCAGCAAAAAATTATACATATGAAAACAGGGTTTTGATTATCACGAACATCTCGCTACCTAGACCAATAATGTACTATGATTTGAATTCAACACAAGAATGGATACAAATATTTGAATTGGAGAGCGTATGGTACATGTAGTTCATAGTGAAATATGATTACTGCTATATGTATGTTTTTGTTATCAAGATAATATTTAAATTATTGTATAACTTGACAACAATCGTATTCAAATAAGGAAAATTGATTCAAATTTAGTCCATATGGTAGACGACAATATATATGTTCACATGGTGGAGTAAAATGTTCATATATGATGGAAGATCAAAATGTACGACTACATCAATTATAAACCCCAAGGTCACCTAACAATATATTCGAATTCAACATAACATAGATTCAAAAATTGAAATTCGAGATCCTAGCATTTGTAATCATATAAAAAGGAACATTACTCTTTCTTTTGGTGGGAATTGATTTGCTTTTTGTTGTTGTTGAGGGAAGTGCGAATCGATTTGGTACTGTGCAGGGTAATCTTGTTCTCCCGATTTTTTTTTACATTTTTCTTGTAGTTTTTTCAATGGCATCTATAGCAATATAGTAAAAGGGGACATGACTCTCTTGTGTCTTGTATGAATTGTTTTTTTTACATGTTAAGTTTGTTTTACCGAACAAGGAATCCGCACCTTGTTATCCCGAAATTTTCAAGCTCGAGTATCTTTTGTCTCAACTGCTTTGAAAATCCCGCCTCTTAAACCCGCGCCACGCCTTGTTAACCCGAAATTTCGACGTGCGCGAGAATTACCTCCTCATCCGAAATCAGTCCCGCAGCCCAGACACGCGAAATCCCCCTTCTACCCCTCAGCCGGAAATAAAGCTCCACAGCGCGCTGTCAAAACTGCTGGGTGTACGCTGGTAACTTACGCTACATTTCGGACAAGTGCATCCCTAAGCTTGGCTCCGCCTCCCCCTTTGCCCCCACCATTCATACACCGAGGCTGCCAAAACCCGCGAAACCCCACGCTGCTCAGTCGGCCTCTCGACCGCCGCCTAACCGGAGACTCTTCCCTGACTACGTCGTCCACTGCAACAGCTCGCCGTCCCTCATCCACCGCATCGGATGAGGATCCGTTGTCGATCTCGTCGTATCGCCGGATCAACCGCCCCGCCTCCACCTCCAAGGAGCTGCCCCAATGTTCGCCTCGTCTAGCATGCCACCTCAATCCCAACATCGCCGTCTTGACCTGCCCCACCGGAACCGCAGCACCCTCACCAATTCCTCCGATGAAGCCGAGGCCAACTCGGCGCCACCAAGGAGGTTCTGCACTCACCGCTGCATTTTATCTTTTATTCAATCTCACGGGGCTGCCGGTGCTCGATACTGAACAGACATGGCGTGTCTCCATTGACGGTGCCGTCGCCGGCCACATCATCCACGGCGTCTCTCCCCCATGTCGTTGCTTCCTCGGCGGAGACTTCCACAACGGCACTAGCTGCAGCTACTCCGGCTCTCGCTCGTGATGCGGCTCTGTTCTTGTTGTCGGTCGCGCTGCTACACTGCTCTTGCTTTTGTTCGTGCTGCTGCTCTGCTCTTGCTCTCGCTTGCGCTGCTGCTGTTGCACGACCTCCGGTAGCTACAGGAGTTGCTGCTTTAGCACTCGCTCGTGGTGCTACTGCACGACTTGCTCTCTGCTAGTGCGTTCCCTGCTTGAGCGTCTGCTGATTTAGATCACTGCTTCTCTGCTACTAGTGCTCGAACGCCCTAAACATCTATTGCAATGCTCTGCTACTAGTTCAATCAGTTTCGACAGTAAAATTCAGTTTCGACTGTAAAGTTCATTTTCTTCAGTTAAGTTCTAAGTGAAGAGTACTTACAGCAATTGTCGGAGCGGTCGTGGCGTATTACATCTAGCACTTTTTGGTGATGTATTTTACATCATCTGTTGCAGATGATATTAGGGTCCCACTTCAGATTAACGTTGTCTATCTTGTCCTGCTTCAGCCTCGTCGCCGTACGCCTCACCGGAGCTGCTCCGACGATGGAACCGTCCATCACAGTGGAGTACTACCCTCGGCGTCGTTTCCAAAGGCCTCGGATCTTCTTCCCCGCCTCCGACAGTCACAAAAGCATCATCACCATCCTCCACGTCCAATCCAATGATGCTGAGGTCCACAAGGCTATGCCAAAGAGGTTGTACACTCGTCGCATCACTTTGTTACTCTGCATTCATGTCGATCCCTCAGGGATCCTTTGCTATGGAAGTACTATTCGTGCAAATCTGTTAGAAGGAGTGGAGCAAAGCAAAACTGGAGGATTTTTTTTCCTTTGGTGTCTCTTTCGAAGAAAAAATGTAGGAATTTTATTCACTTGGACGTCCTTTTCAAATTAATATGCAAGAAGAACAGAACTAATTGCATTACTGGCGTAATAAGATTCTTATTTTTTTCATTTTCACGTGGTTTGACTTTAATTTGACCACGTTTCACCATTCCTGTGTTCTTCCAATTCATGTGAACCAAGCACCCAGGTTGACTGAAATCCTATGTTTCCAAATGCTCTGTTTTGCACGTGCATTTCTATCCTATTCCTGTGTTTTTCCTATCCCTGCGTTTATAGAATCCTCCAATTCTAAGGAGCCCTTACAGATTTACTTCATTTTCAGATAGGCGTCAAAGAAAACTCTGTGTGTTATGTCCTGCTCCTGCCGTGCAGATGGGGATTCAGAAGGAGCCGACCACGCCTATTTACCACCTGAGGTGTTTGCTCTAACCTCGCATGCTGATGTTGGTCATATCATGCATATGGCGCCTTGCATTGCTTACATTATACATCTTATATGTCATCAGGTTAGTTTAGATTTGCTTTGTGTGAATGCCACCTGTTTGGTTTCTATATCATACTCCCACCATTCCTAAATATTTGTCTTTTTAGAGATTTCAACAAGTGACTACATACGGAACAAAATGAGTGAATCTACACTCTAAAATATGTCTATATACATCCGTATGTGGTATTCCATTTGAAATCTCTAAAAAGACAAATATTTAGGAACGGAGGGTGTATATGGGAATTATGCAATGCCACCTTGTTTAGCCAGGCATCATATACGTGAATCATGCAATGCCATCCTGTTTAGCCAGTCATCGTATATGTGAATTGTATCGTGCCATATTTTTTCCATAATGTATTCCATTTGTCAACAATGTTTATACATTCATCTACTCTTCCTATGCATCAGCCATTTGAGTCGGTCATGGGAAAATCTGGAGTGAAAACAAGGTCTTCTAAGCAGTCAGTGCTACCTGTCGATGCAGATTTCTTGTTGGTTACAGATAGCTCCTCAGAGGAGGATTTGGAGATAGATGACCAGTCGTATCCCCCCCCCCCCCGAGGTGCATGCTCTAACTTGGCTGGGTTATATTGCTCATATCATGCATATGATGTCTTGCATTGCCGTGCCATCTGCTTAGATTAGACATGCTTTGTGTGAATGCCTCCTGTTTGTTTTCTATATCAGATATGTGAATTATGCAATGCCATGTTTTTCAGCCAGTTATCATATATGTGAATTATGCACCGCCATGGAGTCAGGCATCACATATGTGAATTATCTCATGCCATCTTTTTTTTTCATTACGTATTCCATTTGTCGACAATCTGTGTATATTGAACTACTCTTCATGTGTATTAGCCATTTGAGCCGGTTATGGGAAACTATGGAGTGAAAACAAGGTCTTCAGAGCAGGCAATGGTACCTGTTGAAGAATATATCTCGATGGTTACAGGGAGCTCCTCAGAGGAGGATTCAGAGACAGGTCACCAGTCCTATATCCCACCTGAGGTGTATGCTCTAAGTTGCTATGTTTATATTTATCATATGATGCATATGGTGTCTTGCATTGCTTAGTTTAGACATCATATGCACAATATTGAATTCCATCTGCTTAGTTTAGAGATCATACATGCGAGTGCCAGCTGCTTAGTATATGAATCAATTATTTCAATTATATCTTGCCATCCTGTATACTTAGACAACATGTATGTGAATTATTTCATCCCAACCTATTTTAGAAAGACATCATATAGTTTTGTCATGTCATCCTGTTTAGGTACTCATCATATGTTGAATTAGGCCATTATATCCTGTTAAGTTATCCATTATATATCTGAAACTGTGTCATGCTATCCTGTTTAGTTAGGCATCATATATGTGAAATTGTGTCATGTTGTCCTGTTTGGTTAGACAACATATATGTGAATTACCACATTTGTCTATCATACAATGTCTGTACGTTCAATTTCTTTTCCTGTTTATCAGCCATTTGAATTGGAGGGGGTGATGGCAGTATCAAAGGGAGAAAAAACCTTTTCTTCACAAAAGACAGTGCTACCCGTCGATGCAGATAGAACCATGGTTGTACTGGCCCACAAACTAGCCCCACCAGACATAATCGAGACTCTTCCAGATTGCACACTTACACCGTTTGGCAAAGAACCAGCTACAAACCATCTAACCGCAACCCCAGCAGATAGTAACCCACTTCTAGTTGACAAAGCACCATGTCCACCACAGAGTACCCCACACGAGTAGTTTGTAAAGCTACTGCAGTGCCCAAAGCACGAAGACCACCACAACTAACCTAAACTCCACTGTTAAAGCAGAAGAGCAACTGTTCTCACGTCAGATTCCGTAGCTATGGTCAATACTCCTTTGTTGTTGCATCACTGTATTTACTCATACCAACTACTTTAGAATTTGAAGGATCCAATTTAAACTCCAATGGGGCAACAGGTATGTTTTAAACCTATTTCTTTAACTGGATTGCTGTTCTACCTTCTTGCTCTATGTTGATTTTAGTTTAAGTTGTATAAACATTTATGTTCTCATGTGATGCACATTACATGTGCTACCAATGCTGTGTAGTTTATCACACTTATATTCTGCCTATGCTGCTGTGTCTTAAAAATATATGAGTTGAACTATGTCTCTATCTTGATTAGGCAACATAAACTAGAATGATATGGACAACACAGTGAACATAGTACATAGATATATGTTTGTTTCATTCTGTTATCCTGTCCACCTTACTACTGAACCGGTTTATCAAAATGAGTTTCGAATACTACAAGCTAAACCTGTGATGTGTCTGCTTGTTTCTCTTGTAGTATGCAAACAGAATATTGGAGAAGAGCACCCCACGATGCAATGGTAGAGAAAGTAATGTAGATAAGGTTCAAGATAGTGAGACAACCCTGTTGGACTCCAAGAAAGGTGATAAAAATGATCTTGTAGACAGTGAGAAAACCCCACAGTCCTGCGTTGATGTAGTGTTTGAGTTATCGGCAAGATCTTCTTGGCACAAGCTCTTCGAACTCACTTTGCTCAAACACTTGACTTCTTCGATCACTACAAGCTGAAAGGCATCAGTCAGCTGTGCTGCGGCAAGAAGCCGAAGGACTGAGGAAGTCCCTGCAGAATCCAGATGCATACTTTCTTGTGCAACAGCAAGCGCTGGAGGATTTTAAGTGCCAAACAAGAGAAAGTTAATAAGCTTGCTAAGCATCTTGCTAGCATTATGGGTACCCAGGATATTATTTCTTGAGGTCTTCTCAAGTGGTTTCAATTCTGGACTTGTTTTGCTGCGGCGTTTATATGCTGCTTTGTTCCCTATATTTGCACTCGTGGTGAACTTCTATTCCCACACTACTAGGAAAGGGCTATAGATGATATGGACACTAATGGGGTGCGCCACTACTATATACTAATGGCGCATCATGTGTTGGTGCGCCATTAGTGTCCAAATACTAATGGCACACCACATCCACGATGCGCCATTAGTAACAATTTTTTTTTAATTTTTTTTCCAAAACTAGTAATGGCGCACCAGGGGATAGTGCACCATTACTAGTTCAACTAGTAATGGCGCACCACATCCACGGTGCGCCACTAGTAATTTTTCCAATTTTTTTCAATTTTTTTAATTTTTTTTTCAAAACTAGTAATGGCGCACCTTTTTTTTTCATTTTTTTATTTTTTTTCAAAACTAGTAATGGCGCACCGTGTGTGTGGTGCGCCATTACTAGTTGAACTAGTAATGGCGCACCACTCCCACGGTGCGCCATTACTAACTTGGCCCAAAAATTCCACCGAACGCACCCCCCCCCCCTGTGGACCGCCTTTTCAGTTCTAAAAAAATAAAAGGAAATTATGGGAATGTCAAAAAAATAAAAGAAAAAAAGTTTCCCATGTGATATGTGGTTTAGTTGTTGGAAAAATTTACAAATATGAATTTCGACTTTGTTTGCAAAATGTCTGTGGAATTTGTAAAATGGGCATAACTTTTGCATACCAACTCGGATTAAAAAGTTTTTTATATGAAAAATCATCTACTCGAAAAGTTACTCGAAAAATCATCTACTCGAAAATATGAACCTCGTCAAACTTACTAGTGGCGCACCGTTTGCTAGGTGCGCCACTAGTAACAGAAAAAAAATTGGTTTCGAATTTTTTTTTGGAATTTTTTTTTTCAAAAAATGATACGTTATATGACCGGGAAGTTTGAAATATATTTCAAATTTTCATCATACTCATGAACATGAACAAATTCGTAGACATCAACAAGGTTTAATAGGATTGATATGATAGATATATCAACAAGTGCACATTAAGTGAGGTGGTCTTTGGGGTTGGATAGAATCTGGGTTAAGCATGCTCGGGCTGGAGTAGTGTGAGGATGGGTGACCTTCTGGGAAGTTTTACCACTTATTGTGATTTGACTTGAGATTAAGCATATTGACCCGAGATTAAGCCATAGTGACCCGAGATTAAGAAAAAAACGAAAAAAAAATTTCTGAAAAAATATTTGAAAAAAAATTGTTACTAATGGCGCACTTCTATGTGGTGCGCCATTACTAAGTCAGATAGTAATGGCGCACTGCCTGGTGCGCCATTAGTATATGGTATACTAATGGCACACCTGTGGTGCGCCATTAGTAAAAAAATCTAATGGCGTGGTGCTAGTGGCGCACCTGTAGTGCGCCATTAGTAGGCAAAACAGGTGTGCCACTAGCAGGCCTTTTCCTAGTAGTGCGAGTGGATGTAATATGTGTAATAGCCTTGATAGCCTAGCATAAGTTGCTTGCTTATTTATTTCCTTGTTGTCTTGTTTATTTGTTTGCTTGTAGTCAGTGCAGTTCTTTTTCCGCGGTTTGCTAGTGGCTCCAATAACCTATTTTTTAAAACTAGGCCACAATAACCATGGGCTAATATTTACTATAGTGACACTCGGCCTCCTACGGGACGTAGAAACAGTGGGCCTTCTATGGGCCATAGAAACGATGGGCCTTCTACGGGCCGTAGAAACAATGGGCCTTCTATGGGCCGTATCAATGGGCCTTATACGGGCCAATAACATACCGCATTATGGCCGTAAACGGGCTAGAGTTGGAATCGTTCGTTCATGGGCCGACCATAACGGGCCATCGTTAATAGGCCGTATTTGATGACGCTATGAAAATGGCCCAACGAATTAACGGACCACAAACAAGCCGACTGTAACCACGGGCTGAATTTGGCCCACAAGCAGAAAATGACAGTAACGAGCCGTAAGTAAACGAATGCTGGAAATGAGCCCAAGAATTAATGGGCTCTGAGAAGGCCAAAAGATAACATGGGATGGAAACGGCCCAATGGAATAACGGGTCATTAATGGGTATAAAGTGAGACACTATTCATTACGGGCAAGTTTCACCACGGGCCGTTAATGGGTGTAAAGTGATACACTATTCATTACGGGCCAGTTTCACCACGGGTCGTTAATGGGCCAAGATTTACAAAGGGCCACATATGGGGCGAAAAGACGTCATGGGCCATACATGGGCCAGAAGTGAAAACGGGATGGAATCATATTGGATGGCCCAGATGACGCTACTGGGCCTAATTCGGATAGGGCGTAATGGGCCTTGTGTTAGCGGGCTGTAAATGGGCTATATGCGAACAAGCCACTAACAGACTTTCCATGGGACGGCCTGCCACCTTTTGAGCAAGTCAAAAGGTGTCGGTGTCAAAACCGGCGGATCTCGGGTAGGGGGTCCCGAACTGTGCGTCTAAGGCTAATGGTAACAGGAGGCAGGGGACATGATGTTTTACCCAGGTTCGGGCCCTCTCGATGGTGGTAATACCCTACTTCCTGCTTGATTGATATTTATGATATGAGTATTACAAGAGTTGGTCTACCATAAGATCGTAGAGGCTAAACCCTAGAAGCTAGCCTATGATTATGATTGTTGTTATCCCGCGGACTTAACCCTCCGGTTTATATAGACAACGGAGGGGGCTAGGCTCACACAGAGTCGGTTACAGAGAAGGAGATCTACATATCCGAATTGCCAAGCTTGCCTTCCACGCAAAGGAGAGTCCCATCCGGACACGGGACGAAGTCTTCAATCTTGTAGCTTCATAGTCCAACAGTCTGGCCAAAGTATATAGTCCGGCTGTCTGAGGACCCCTTAATCTAGGACTCCCTCAGTAGCCCCTGAACCAGGCTTCAATGACGATGAGTCCGGCGCGCAGATTGTCTTCGGCATTGCAAGGCGGGTTCCTCCCCCGAATACTCCATAGAAAATTTTGAACACAAGAATCGTGTCCGGCTCTGCAAAACAAATTCCACATCTCATGTAGAGAGCACAATATTCCACAATTCTAATCTGCTGACGACTTTTCATAGCATGACGTCACGCCACGGCCCGATCATTATTCGAACGATTTTTCTCCACCAGCCACTACACGCGCAACCAGGTGGTTTTATTGGCACGTCTTGTCGAAGCAGAGATTGTGTTCCCCTTATCACGAGATTTTCATCAATAGAGGTGTGGGTAACCCAACCGCGTTTTAATATGACTCCTCGATTTTAGGCAAGTCCCAAACGGTCACGCGGGGGACGCTTGATATTCATCCTCTTTATAAGGAGGCCAAGGCCTGTCCTTTTCTTCCCACGGTCAATCCTTCCCCTCCCGCACCTCGAGTTCCAACACCCAAGGCTCAAGCTAAGCACTTCAGACCGTCAACCATGTCCAGATCCAACCTTCAAGGCCGGTGGATGGCCTCCTTTGTCACAGAGGAGGACATCAAGAAGCTTAGGGAGGCCAGGTATCTCACCGCCGAAATCCCGCATAGGCTGCCTGCTCAAGAGCAGGTCATCCCCTCTCCCGAACCCAACGAGAGTGTCGTATTTATTTCCCACTTCCTCCGAGGGCTAGGTTTCAGCCTTGATCCCTTCGTGGGAGGGCTCATGTTCTATTATGGGCTAGATTTCCATGATCTAGCTCCAGACTCCATCCTTCACATTTCATCGTTTATCGTCGTGTGTGTAGCTTTCCTCTGCATCACCCCACACTTCAGCGTATGGCTCAAGACCTTCAACGTGAGGCCGAAGGTGATCGACGGGCGTCACGCGGAGTGCGGAGGCGCTATAATAAGAAAAGGCGCCGACGCCCCATGGCCAAAGGGTTCCTTAACAGAAACTTCTGACTTATGGCAACGGGAGTGGTTTTACATCACGGCTCCCCGAGGTACCAAGCGGGCGGCCGCTCCAGCATTCCGCTCGGGCCCTCCGCCGCCACTGGCGTCATGGGTCAACAAGGGGCTGGACTGGGGGCCAGTTAATGACGTGCTGACACTGCAAAGCCGCATCCGAGACCTTCTTAAGAAGTGATACGTCTCCAATGTATCTACTTTTCCAAACACTTTTGCCCTTGTTTTGGACTCTAACTTGCATGATTTAAATGAAACTAACCCGAACATATTTAATGTGTAGAAAGCAAAAGTTCTCGGAATGTCCTGAAAATCCACGGAGGCACTTTTTGGAAAATATAAAAATACTGGCGAAAGAATCAAGACCAGGGGCGCACACCCTGTCCACGAGGGTAGGGGCGCGCCCCCTCCCCCTGGGCATGCGCCCTGTCTCGTGGGCCCCCTGGACCTCCACCGACCTCAACTCCAACTCCATATATTCACGTTCGGGGAGAAAAAAATCAGAGAGAAAGTTTCATCACGTTTTACGATACGGAGCCGCCGCCAAGCCCTAATCTCTCTCGGGAGGGCTGATCTGGAGTCCGTTCAGGGATCCGGAGAGGGGGATTCGTCGCCGTCGTCATCATCAACCATCCTCCATCCCCAATTCATGATGGTCACCGCCGTGCGTGAGTAATTCCATCATAGGGTTGCTGGACGGTGATGGGTTGGATGAGATTTACCATGTAATCAAGTTAGTTTTGTTAGGGTTTGATCCCTTTGTATCCACTATGTTCTGAGATTGATGTTGCTATGACTTTGCTATGCTTAATGCTTGTCACTAGGGCCCGAGTGCCATGATTTCAGATATGAACCTATTATGTTTTCATGAATATATGTGTGTTGTTGATCCTATCTTGCTATAGCGACCCGACCTCAGACGGTCAAGCCTACGTATTCTTGTGCCATCCTCGGATCAAGATCTTTGGCACACACAAGACATTAATGTATATATCAAAGTGCAATCACATGTATAAATAACGTAAAATGATATATACCTCATAATAATCAGCGGAAACAATCAAGCGGGTGTGGAGTCCCATCAACGCCATCGGCAGGTTGAGTGTAGACCGTAACCTCAGATCGTAACTCTTACTCGTCGAGGAAATATCGCAACATGATACGTTGCAGCCGTGTAGGTCAAGTACATTGAATGTACCGCAAGATCACAACGTGAGAAAACAGATGATAAAACTATACTACATGCAATTTGGCTTTATGGCTCAGATCTGAATTTTGTTTGCGTAAAAGCTGGTTTTATTTTACCTACATCAAAGGAATAAAATGAAGCCTGTACTATGGAGTTTTTCTGTCATGACATGGTTCCGCCAACCGATGTCTCATAGCCCAAAATCATCATAAGTTGCCCACAATTAAGTTATCAATCCGGTGTTGAGAGTTCGAAATAGATCCAAGTCCGGATGCTCAAATTGTCCGTAATCGGGACACGGCTAATCGATTAGGTTATAACCCTCTGCAGAGGTTTGTACACTTTTCCCGTAAGATTCGATCCTCTCTTTACGTTCTCGCACTTCAGAGTGTTTGAGAACAAGATGACCAAACATGGTCTTCCAAAGAGTTCCTCGACCACCGTCCGGTACTCAACCCATCCTACCGTAGTTCTACATCTGCTAGTACCGTCCCAGCCAGAGTCACAACTAAGGTCAACCAAGCCGAGCCCATAATGACTTGCGGTTGCACAGTAAGCTTCCGGGCATGAAGTATTCTTCCGTCTCTTTGAGTCTGGGTGAAGCTTTCCGCAAGATGTCATGGCGCTTCTCCATGCATCCCGCCAACCACTGGTTTCTCCAGGTGCCCACAACCGCCCTTCACCCAAAGAGTGTGTATTGAATTCCTGTCTCGAGTCTTGAAGTCTTGAGGCCTTGAAGATGCAGTCCTTGCAGCTTTCATCATGGTGTTGTCGTCATTGACGTAGATCCTCCATTCGCACACCACTCCCGAGTACTCATACCAAACCCCGTCTACTATAGCGTAGCATTAAATAAAATATCGTCCCAGGCTTGGTAACAGGGGGGTGGGTTCCTACCTCATGCATACTACTCAACTACAAGGATTCAATATCACTACTGGAGGGATTGTTGCAAAGGTGCCACTATATGCAATAAAACATAGGTATGAAAGCATGGTCAAAGTGAACTTGCCTTGTTGACGATCTTGAAAACTAGGGTTTCAGAGTAGCAATCTTCGCACTCCGAAATTCGACCGAGGCAAACAATAACTATAATAAGCACATAGCATAACATAACATAACAAAGTAACACACCAAAACCAACAAAGCAAAACCCAAAGGGAAAAGTTAAAGAAAAACAACTCAAAGTTTTCCTACTTCAAATAACAACAAAAATAGTTTTATATAACAAAAATTTCTTAACATCATCTAATCATGGTTTTATGTTAACTAAACAGAAAATATTTCATTAAGCAACTAGGAGCAAAAAGAATTAAATAAAATCTATTATGAAACTCCCGGAATAAGCAAAACAAGCTTTAATTCAAATCTGATCTAACTCAATTTTTATAAATCCAAACATAGACAAATTATATATTTTGGAAACTACAAGAAAATTGTGATCTAACATAAAAAGAATCAGCATCATTGGACTTCTAGATCAAAAGTTATAAGCTAAACAAGAACAGAACTAAATCTGTTATGGAAATAAATCTGAAAAAAAGCGGAGTTACATGACGTGAGGCAGAGATGGCAGGAAGGAGGCAGCGATGTGGAGGCTGCTCGGCGGGGGGCGAGGTCGCCGAGGGTGGGGTGGCGGAGCAGGGGTCGGCGCTTGGGAGGTGGCGCCTGGCGATGGGAGGTTCCAGGAGAGCTCTGGTGAGCGTTCTAGGCAGGAAAAGGAGGACGGTGGCGAGAAGGCTACGGGCAGGGAGGCGTGGTGATGGGAAAAATGGAGCGAGGAGAGGAGGGGTTTTATAGGCGGTCTCGGGAGGCGCTGGGATGGAAAGACGAGGGAGATCGGGAAGGTGGAGATTTCTGTCTCCATGGACATGGAAAGCTTCAGAACGTGAGAGGAAACAGAGGAAGGAGATGATCTCTTGTTGGGCTAGAATAGGAAAGTGTTTAATGGGCCAGGTTTTTCCTAATAAAACGATTCCATTCCTATTTTAAAATTAGGAAACTAAAACAATAAAAAGGAAATCAAATCAATTCGAATAAAGAGTTTTATATACTAAAATTATCGTAAAAATAAAATGTAGATGATGAGCATTATTCCACGGCCAAAATAAAAACTTAAAAAAATGTTTTTCAGAAAATCCCTAAAGGCTTTATTTCTTTTTGCAAATAATTTTAAATAAAAACTTTGGTTTTCTTGGCTCAAATATTTTCAAAAATGCCCCTGATTTTGGAGGTCATTTTCCTCCGCTCTTTCTTGCTTGCAAGAATTTATTTTCGAGGTATTTCTCGGGAAGAAAAATAGAGAAGCAAGTGCAAATATTTGAAAGAATTAAATTGCAAAACTCCGTTCAAATTCTTTTTAGTTGAAGAAGTCATGTCATCTTCTCTCATTGATTTTAATAGGATGAATTTGAATTTACCGGAGAAGGGGAAAGTCATTTTATTCCCTCTCTTTCAAAAGTTTTTGAAAAGGTTCAAATTTCACTCAAGTTTAATTCACTCAAGCAAACAAACAAACAATTCAATTAATTATATTAACATTCCAAAATTTGGGATGTTACACTTGCAAGTCTATAGTCACCTATTATGTGTTATGATCCGACTACCCCGAAGTGACAATAATCGGGATACATCTCGGTGATGACCATAGTTTGAGGAGTTCATGTATTCACTATGTGCTAATGCTTTGTTCCGGTTCTCTATTAAAAGGAGGCCTTAATATCCCTTAGTTTCCGCTAGGACCCCGCTGCCATGGGAGGGTAGGACAAAAGATGTCATGCAAGTTCTTTTCCATAAGCACGTATGACTATATACGGAATACATGCCTACATTACATTGATGAACTAGAGCTAGTTCTGTGTCACCCTACTGCTTTCGAGATATGAATTCTGATATGTCGCATCTAGCTCTGCACTAGATTCTCCTTCCGTTATTAGTAAACTTGCGACGCCTAAACCTGCTAATGCTATGAATTCTGATATGTCGCATGTTATTGATGATGCCACTTCTGCTTTGCATGATACTTATGATGAAACTACTTCTGTGCGTGATACTAGTTTGCCATTAGGTGAAGTTCTTGATGAACAACTTGCTAGGGTTAGAGAGAATGAAATTATTGAAGATGCTATTATTGATGATAGTGATGATGAAAGTTCTCCCAATGATTAGGAATTGCCTGTTGTTCCTGAGGGTTATGTTATGGAAGAGGAAGCTGCTAGAGCTATCTTTGCCTGTAAAGATAGATATGATCTTAAGAAATTGTTAGCTAAATGGAAGCATCAGTCTCTTAATGCTAGAATGAAACCTGACCCTGCTTTTGCTACTTCACCTATCTGTGTTACTGATAAGGATTATGAATTCTCTGTTGATCCTGAGATTATTACTTTAGTTGAATCTGATCCTTTTTATGGCCTTGAATCTGAAACTGTTGTGGCACATCTTACCAAGTTGAATGATATAGCCACCCTGTTTACTCATGATGATAAATCTCACTATTATTATATCTTTAAGATATTTCCGTTCTCATTAAAGGGTGATGCTAAGACTTGGTATAATTCTCTTGCTCCTGGTTGTGCGCGTAGTCCCAAGGATATGATTTATTACTTCTCTGCTAAATATTTCCCTGCTCATAGGAAACAAGTTGCCTTGTGGTAAATATACAATTTTGTGCAAATCGAAGAAGAGAGTCCCCAGAAGCTTGGGGGAGGCTTCTCCAATTACTTAATGCTTTGACTGATCATCCTCTTAAGAAAAGTGAAATACTTGATATCTTTTATAATGGACTAACCGATGCTTCCAATGACTACTTGGATAGTTGTGCTGGTTGTGTTTTCAGGGAAAGGACAGTCGACGAAGCTAAATTACTATTAAATAATATGTTGACTAATGAAAATAATTGGACTCTTCCTGAGCCAATTCCTGAGGCAGTTCCTGAACCAATTGAGCCAACTCCTGAGCCTATTCCTAAACCCACTCCGAAGAAGAGAGGTGTTTTATTTCTCAGTCCTGAAGATATGCAAGAGGCAAAGAAATCAATGAAAGAAAAAGGTATTAAAGTTGAATATGTTAATAATTTACCATCTATTGAAGAATTACATGGTCTTAATATACCGCATGTTGAAGAACCACATTGTCTTGATAACCCAACACAGGTAGTAAAGGTAAATTCTCTTTATAGATATGATAAAGTTGAAATTCCCTCTACTAAATTTCATAGCCCATGCTTAGATGAATTTGATGACTTTATGGCTAGACAAGAAAGTTTTAATGCTTATGTTGGTAGAGAGTTAAAGAATAATGCTTTCGAGATAGGACGCGTGAGCGATAATATGGCTAGAGTTAAAGGTGAACTCAAACTCATTAGCAAATATGCTTCTATGGTTACTACTCAAGATGAGCAAGTACTTAAATATCAAAATGATTTGCTTGATGAATTAAATAATAAAAATGACTTTGCTGTTAGAGTGGCTAGTAGAACTGGTAGAAGGACTCAGGAACCTTTGTATCCTAAAGGCCACCCAAAGAGAATCGAGCAAGATTCTCACAGAAACAATTTAGAGGCACCTAGTTCTTATAAAAAGAAGAAAAAGAAAAACGATAGGACTTTGCATGCTTCTAGTGAACCTGTTGTAGACACACCTGAGAATCCTAATGATATTTCTATTTCTGATGCTGAAACACAATCAGGTGATGAACATGAACCTAGTGATAATGTTAGTGATAATTTTCATGTTGATGCTCAACCTAGAAAAAACAATGATGTAGAGATTGAACCCGCTGTTGATCTTGATAACCGACAATCAAAGAATCAACGTTATGATAAGAGAGAATTTGTTGCTAGGAAGCATGGTAAAGAAAGAGAACCATGGGTTCAGAAACCCATGCCCTTTCCTCCTACACCATCCAAGACAAAGGATGATGAAATGATTAGACCTATCTTCTTACGTATGCGCTTAACTGATATGCTTAAAGTAAATCCTTATGCTAAATATATGAAGGATATCATCACAAACAAAAGAAAGATACTAGAAACTAAAATTTCCACCATGCTTGCTAATTACACTTTTAAGGGTGGAATACCAAAGTAACTTGGAGATCCCGGGGTACCAAATATACAATGATCCGTTAAAAGAAATTATGTTAGAACTGCTTTATGTGATCTTGGAGCCGGTGTTAGTGTTATGCCTCTCTCTTTATATTATAGACTTGAATTGAATAAGTTGACACCTATTGAAATATCTTTGCAAATGGCTGATAAATCAACTGCTATACCTGTTGGTATTTGTGAGGATTTGCCTGTTGTGGTTGCAAATGTCACTATCTTAACAGACTTTGTCATTCTTGATATTCCCGAGGACGACAGTATGTATATTATCCTTGGTAGACCTTTTTTGAATACTATAGGGGCTGTTATTGATTGCAACAAAGGCAATGTCACTTTTCATGTTAATGGTAATGAGCATACGGTACACTTTGTGAGGAAACAATCTCAAGTTCATAGCATCAATTCTATTGGAAAAGTTCCAACTATCATTATTGGAGGTTTTGAATTTCCTCTCCCTACTGTCAAGAAAAAGTATGATATTCTTATTGTTGTGGATTTTCATATCCCCGTTGAGGTAACTTAGTGTCATTCGAAATTTCTCTGGTTCCGTGTTATTCGGAATGAGTTTGTTAACAAGACTTGATCAACGTTGTTAGTGGATTCATTTTGATGATCACGAGATGGATGAAACTAGAAGGCACAACCTTCTGTACCCTCTTTTTACTTTCTGTTATTTGGAAGAAATAAAGCAAAAATAGTATTATCTGTCTGTTTTCTGAATTATCCATACATAAAAAATATCCCGAAAATAAAAGTGCTCCAAATGCCCTGCAAATTTAGTATGATTTTTTATGGAATATTTGAGGATTTTAGGCACAGAAATCACTGCAGGAGGGGCAAGCACCAGGCCACGAGAGTGGAGGGCGCGCCCACCCCCCTGGGCGCGCCCCCCTATCTCGTGGGCCCATGGTGGCCTCCCTCCACTTATGCCAGCACCCACACACTCCATCTTCTTCCCAAAAAAATCCCCATCCAGCTCAAGCACGAGTTCTAGCTCATTTTGCAGCGATTTTCGATCTCCTTGCTCAAAGATCCATTCACAAAACTGCTTTGGGAGATTGTTGCTTGGTATGTGACTCCTCCATTGGTCCAATTAGTTTTTGTTCTAGTGCTTTATTCATTGCAAATTTTTGTTGCATAGGTGACCATGTTCTTGAGCTTGCATGTTAAATTTATGAGGTCCCAAGCAATTCTAATGCATGATATAGGCTCTAGGCACTTGTAGGAGTAGTTGCTATCAATCTTGTTTAGTTTTATACACTTCTATTTTGAAGTTACTAAAATTTCAGAAATTTTTGGAAAATGTTAAGGAATCTTTTGAGGGGCTCTTCTATCCAGGGCTCTCAGGTAAAACAAGCTAAAGAGAAGGAAAAGGCCAAGTATAATCTTCCTCGCATAGCAGAAGTACGGCCATGTGAATGGCCATGCGATAATTTCTTGAAAGAAGCTGGAATTCATGAAGATTTTTATTCTTTGATCGAGAATGCAGGCCTCACCGATTTCCTCCATGATCGGATCGATCAGTATCTCTTACTTACCAATACTTTCGTGCAAAACATTTATTATTATCCTAAGAAGTCACCGCCTTCAGTATCATTGCATTTATATGATGAATTCAGGGAAATGTCTTTACGTAATTTTTGCGCGGTCTGTAGGATACCCTTTGAGGGAAAATTAGAGGAACCCCATCGTAAGTATATGGATGGCTTTGTTAACACTATTACTGTAAAGGAAACAAAGAAGGGTTCCGATGCGAAAATCTCTAGCATACACTTTCCTGTTTTACGCTACTTTGCCATATTTTCTAGTAGATGCTTGAATCGTCGTGGAAATATTTGAAACTTCAATGTTCCTGATATTATCATTCTTCACCATGCCTTGTTTGGAGATAATAGTTTTAGTATGGGTGCCGTCGTTGCTAAACGGCTAAGCCTGAATCATACAAAAGGCCCCACCGTTGGAGGTATGCTTCACGTCTTGCTAGACATTTTGAGATACCTATTAGGCACCATGAGAAAGAGGAGACAAAATGGCTCTTGTATAACCTGAGAGCATGGTAGCACATGAGTTCATTGTTGACAACAAAGATAAGATGCTCTTGTATAACCTGAGACTTAATAAGAAACACAATGAGACTATTATTTTGCCTGCGCCTCTGTTGTTTGATTTGATTGCAGATAATTTTCTTATCACACCGGAAGCGGTGTACGCTCATCGTGGCCAAGCATCCACTCTAGAACCTGAGCCTGAGCCGGAACCTGAACTGGACCCTTATCGTGCATCATCTTACCAGTGGGACCCGGAGATGGCCAGCCAGTGGTATCCTGATTACACTTCCCAGTACACCGGGGAGAGTAGCAGCGGTCCTTGGCATTAGACCAACTTAGGCCAAAAGCCTAAGCTTGGGGGAGTACGTATTTCTCACCGACTTTACATTCATGTTCACACACTATTCTAGTCGTCGGTGCTCATACTCTTTCATTGTATTATCCATGCTAGTTTAATTTTCTTTTTCTAGCTTTCTTCTTGTGTGTTTGATAAACCTTAAGAAAAACCAAAAAATTAGTTAGTTTAATTTCCATGCTTGTAGTAGTAATTAAAATGAAAACCCAAAAGATTTCTCGTTCTTCTTCTTGCTTGTTGGGAGCTTTCCCGTGTAAGTAGTTTTATTTTCTTTTCTTTTCTTTGGGGGTCGAGAGTACAAGACCATATTGAAAATGTTTAGTGGCTCTCACATGCATGATTGTTCATTTAACTTAGAGGCCATATTACATTGTCTTATTTCTTGAGTTGAATGCTTGCAGATTCCAACTTAGTCCAATGCACGTGCACTATTATTATTATTATACACATCGTTCGGTCGTGCAAGTGAAAGGCAATGATGACGATATATGATGGACTTATTGAGATGAGAAAAGCTGGTATGAACTCGACCTCTCTTGTTTTTGTAAATATGATGAGTTCATCATTCCTAATTTAGCTTATTATGTAGTAGACATATTTGCAATGACATTTAGAGATTATAGTTGCTTGTGCCATGCTTGATTAGCTATGAGTTATAATGGTTTACCTTGTGTGCGAACATGCTATTACAATGATTATGATGTGGTATGATGGGATGGTATCCTCCTTTGAATGAATTGAGTGAATCGACTTGGCACATGTTCATGCATGTAGTTGAAACAAATCAACATAGCCTTCACGATATTTATGTTCATGGTGGATTATATCCTACTCATGCTTGTACTCGGTGTGAATTAATTTTAATGCATGTTTATGACTGTTGTCGCTGTCTCAGTTGGTCGCTTCCCAGTCTTTTGCTAGCTGAGGGAGTCCTGGACTAGGGGGTGTCCGGATAGCCGAACTATCATCATAGCCGGACTCCAAGACTATGAAGATACAAGATTGAAGACTTTGTCCCGTGTCCGGATGGGACTTTCCTTGGCGTGGAAGGCAAGCTTGGCGTCTGGATATGTAGATCTCCTACCATTGTAACCGACTCTGTGTAACCCTAACCTATCCGGTGTCTATATAAACCGGAGGGTTTTAGTCCGTAGGACGAACAACAATCATACCATAGGCTAGCTTCTAGGGTTTAGCCTCTTTGATCTCGTGGTAGATCTACTCTTGTACTACCCATATCATCAATATTAATCAAGCAGGAGTAGGGTATTACCTCCATCGAGAGGGCCCGAACCTGGGTAAAAACATCGTGTCCCTTGTCTCCTATTACCATCCGCCTAGACGCACAGTTCGGGACCCCCTACCCGAGATCCGCCGGTTTTGACACCGACTTTGGTGCTTTCATTGAGAGTTCCTCTGTGTCGTCACCTATAGGCCCGATGGCTCCTTCGATCTTCAACAACGACACGGTCCAGGGCGAGACTTTTCTCCCCAGACAGATCTTCGTATTCGGCGGCTTTGCACTACGGGCCAATTCACTTGGCCATCTGGAGCAGATCGAAAGCTACGCCCCTGGCCATCAGGTCAGATTTGGAAGCTTGAATTATACGACCGACATCCGCGGAGACTTGATCTTCGACGGATTCGAGCCATAGCCAAGCGTGCCGCACTGTCTCGATGGGCATGATCTAACTCTGCCGCGGGACAGTGTCCTGGAGGCCGCACTAGTGTCCGCTCCGAACATTGATCCAGAGCCGATCTCGCCGATCGAGGATGGTTGGTTGGACACCACCTTGGGGGCTGAAATCTCTACGGTGATTAAGCCGAACACAATCCCTGTCCTTTGCGAAGACCGTGACTCTCAGGTGCCGGACTCCTATCCGGACTCCGAACCCTCCGCGCCCCTGTCAATCGAATCCGATCGGGCGCCGGTCATGGAGTTCACTGCCGCGGACATCTTTCAACACTCGCCCTTTGGCGACATCCTGAATTCACTAAAGTCTCTCTCTTTATCCGGAGAGCCATGGCCGGACTACGGTCAGGAAGGTTGGGATGCGGACGATGAAGAAATTCAACGCCCACCCACCACCCACTTAGAGCCAGCGCCGAGCTTACGGCGTGCTCGATTTCGACTCGAAGACATCGGCGGTATGGACGGCGATGTAGGAGACAACCATGAACCAGCGCCTATAGGATTCTGGACAACCACCTCATCCCATGATGTATACATGGTGGATACACCTAAAGGAAATGAAGACGAGGAACAACGGGACGCTATGAAGGATAAATCCCTCGAAAAGCAGTCAAAACAGCAACGTAAACACCGAACCAAGTCCCGCCTCAACAAAGACCCAGCCATAGAGCAGCGCGAACCAGTGGACGACGAACATGCTATCGAGCAATCGTCCGAACAAGACAACTTGGATAAACAACCCGTCCCCGGCGAAGACAACAGTCCGGACGATCTCACGCCGGACAACTTGTTGGAGCAAAATAACCTCCACTAAAGGCTCGTCGCCACTGCGCGTAGCTTGAAAAAGCAGAAGCGGAAGCTCAAAACAGCGGAAGATGCACTCAGAATCAGGGGGAGCAAAGTATTCAACACCGCAGACAAATACGGCGACGATCGCCGAACAAAAACTACCCAAAGAAAACTACTGCCGAATTGATGAGGAGGCCATAGACCCCACAATCAAAAAACAAGAAGGCCACCGGTCGGATGGGCGACCCCACGGCAAAAAAGAGAGCGGCAAATGGCGCGCACACAAGCCGACACGCGATCCGCATAAGGATTCACATCAAAAGGATGGCCCGATAGGTCCATCTATGGGCGAAAAGCAAGCTCTTCAAAGCAATGCAACCGCCAAATATCCGAACATCACGGCACACCCAAATATAGGGCGCGCACACCCCTGTGTTTCACCGATGAGGTCTGGATCACGAATTCGGTGGATTCAAACCCGTAAACATAGAGGCATCTGACGGAACAACAGACCACAGAGTGCGGATTGACTACTATATCCTCCACATACACATGGCTAGAGGAGATGATCTCCACGCCATAAAATACTTACCCCTCAAGCTCAAAGGGCCAGCCCGGCATTGGCTCAAAGGCCTCCCCGAAAATACCATTGGAAGTTGGGAAGAGCTTGAGGATGCTTTTCCGCAAATTTTCAAGGGACTTATGTCCGTCTTCCGGATCTGAGCGATTTAAGTCATATAACTCAACAACCGGAGAGTTAGCCATAACTCGGAACAGGTTCCTCACCAAAAGAACCAAATAGTCGATTGTCCGGACCTTGAAGCCTTAGCAGCTTTCAAACACAACGTCCGAGATTTAATGGCTCGCCAGACACCTCGGCCAAGAGAAGCCGAGAACCATGGCTGCATTAACAAGCCTCATGACCCACTTTTGCGCGGGAGAGGATAGCTGGCTAGCAAGATGCAGCACCAGCGACCCAAGTACATCCGAAGTCAGGGATGGAAATGGGAAACCACGGCGCAACAGGGACCAGCGCCGGATTAAAGGGAACGGTCCAAAGAGCGCGGCAGTCAACGCCGGATTCAAAAGATCACGGCAGAACAATAAAAAACTGCCCCTTAAGGACAATAGCGACGAGCTATCCAACTTAAACAAAATGTTGGACAAGATATGTCAAATCCACAGTACTCCCGAGAGGCCTGCAAACCATACCCACAGAGATTGCTGGGTCTTCAAACAGTCCGGCAGACTCAACGCCGAACACAAGGGGTCCGACACACCAAGCGAGGATGATGACGAACCCCACAAGCAGAGCACCAGAAAACAAAAGAATTTCCCGCAAGAGGTTAAAACAGTAGACTCACTTCACGTGATAAAAAGGAAAAAACAGAGCGGCGCCCATTAAGACGTGTGCCGCACATACTACCCTAGCAGAGTACCAACACTGGTTGTCAAAACCAATCACCTTCAACCATCAGGACTATTCCGAAAGTATCCGGAACGCAGGATGGACTGCCTTGACATTGGATCCTATAATCGATGGATTCCAATTTACACAAGTCCTCATGGACGGCGGCAGTGACATAAACCTGATATATCAGGACACAATCCGCAGGATGGGGATAGACCCAACCAAAATTCGCCATAGCAACACCTCCTTTAAAGGGGTAATGCCAGGCTCATATGCCCATTGTACGGGCTCCCTACTGCTAGAAGTTGTGTTCGGTTCATCCGACAACTTCCGTCGCGAAAAGTTAGTCTTCCATGTCGCCCCATTTAAAAGTAGCCATCAAGCACTATTGGGACGCGAAGCTTTCGCCCGCTTTAACGCAATACCGCATTATGCATCTCTAACACTTAAAATGCCCGGTCCACGCGGCATCATCTCATTAAAAGGGAGTATTAAGTGTTACTCGAGCATGGAAGAACGTGAGACTGCCTTGACACCCCCACACCTATCCGGCTCCGCTAGTCAAAGAACCTGAATAGGTCATTCAAACCCCGGACACGGCTAGACGAGTCCGGCGCCTACTAGCGGCATACCCCCATACAAGGGGCTGCATGCATGTACAACAAGAGACAATAAAGCTCAATTTTATTCACTTCTTCGAATCGTACTCTGTTTATTTAATATAAAGTACATCTTTTGCACGATCCTTTTTCTTTTAAACTAAGTTCCTCTCTTTTACAGATGAACAACGTGCTACACCCGTCCGAGGATACGGCTGCAACGGAGACACAGTAGCGCAGACGTGCGAGTGAGGGACCCGTTGCAAGGATTCTTTTAGATTAAGACCCTGCGTAAACCGTTTTTACTGTCTCTTGTTGATATACATCCCCGGTTTCTTACTATAACCGAGGACGAGGCTGGCGTTTTGGCATTGGCGCACCAGAATTTTTGCGTGCACGGACACGGGGGCTTAGGGCATTATTCTGCCCGTTTTATAAAGACCGAATACCTTAGGGAGTATTGGCGTCTCGAGATTAGGCCTTATATGCATCAGCTCTAAATCATGTCTTTGGTCAAATGTTGGGTTTGCCGGCTCCTGTGTTTTGCTGCCTTACGTTCCGTTCTATCGGCTAACGCGACACCGGAGAACTCTGCGATTGTGCCCGGTTGGCCGGGCGAGCACCTCGATGAAAGCGGCGGCTGTCATGATATAGCGAGAGACTGGTGAACCACTTGATGACTCACTGGAACGTTTGGAATTCCTCCGCATTAACGAAGGACCGTTTTTCAGTAAGGCACATACGCACCCCGAATTCGGGAGAGTGCGGTGCCCCCAGGGGCTATATAGTAGCCCCACCCTCGAACTCCTATGGCTAAGTGAAAGAGATAAAGCATCATAGTCCGGTTGCCTAGTTTGCTACGCTACCACCTCCTTAACAGGACCAAGACGTTGGATTAAGTGTGAAAAAGCGCCTTCTTTGCAAACACCCCCACACTATGTGCGTGGGGGCTGAAGCCAAGGACTGCCATCTTTCAGGTTATATATACATACACATAAACGGCCGCACAGGGAGTAGTTTACTACTTGACCGCACAAGTATAAAAAGCTCTTATATTATATTGAAACATTGTTTTCACAAATCATACATGTCATTTAAACATAATATCCTTGAGCATGCGTCTCTATTAAGCAGCGCCTGCGCAGACTTCCTCAAAATAGTGCTCGGCGGTACTAAACTCTGTCCGAATCTTGGGATGCAACGTCGGTGGCCTTCATCTCCGCCCAGTATGTCTTGACACGGGCCAGAGCCATCTGCGCTCCCTCAATACACGCCGACCGCTTCATGGCGTCGATACGTGGTACCGCACCAAGGAACTGCTGCACTAAACCAAAATAACTCTTCGGCTGGGGTCCGCCCGGCCACAAATGAGTCATGACATGCTTCATGGCAAGTCCGGATAATCGATTCAGCTCGGCCCATTCGGCCAACCGATCGGTCAACGGAAGAGGATGCTCCGGACTATGGAATTGCGACCAATATAGCTCTTCCCTTCTGTGCCCCTTCTGGCCTCGGAAGTGCTCAATCGCGTCCCGCGCGCTTCGCCGCTAAGTCCAGATAAGCATCCTCCAAACTCCACAACTTGTCCAGCCGAGCATACTTCATATCCGTATATTTCCTCCGCTTTTGAAAGCGGTTTTCCAGCCGCAATAGCCCGGCCTGACTCAGCTCCTCCTTGGCAGCTCTCTAAGCGAGCGGGCATCCTTGGAATCGGCGGCGGCCTTTTCGAGCCCTCTTGCTCCGCTTGCGTTCTTTTCAAGAACCTTGCAGCGATCGGTAGTATTCTTCAACTTTCGGCCATATCGGCCATTTCCTCTTCTTGGCGGTGAGCAGCCCGTTCGCTTCTAGCTCTTGACCGCCCTTAAAGCGCCGCATTACTATTTCAGGCTTGCTCTTTCGCTCGGGCGAGTTCCACCCGCAACTCCTCCACAGCAGCGGCACCATCTGCATTAAGCATACAAGTAGTAAGGCATGGGCGTCAAGCTCCCTTACAGGTGTCCGCATAGAAGTCGCATACCTTGTGACTCTTCAAACCGTTTATTGACTAGCGCGATTTCCGCATCCGCCTCGTCAAGTTGCCGCTTTAGTTCGGCATATTCATTAGTCCGGCAGGCCACCGGACGCCCCGCCACCTATTTAGGAGCGGCGATATGTTATAACTGAGATTTTGATCCTCGGCACGCCGTCAATTTTGACAACATACCGAGTCTCGGGGCTACTATCTATCTGAGCGCATTCTATATGCATAACTGCCGGAAGGTACATCATTTTGCGTACCTCAAACCCCGTCGATAAGCTTCGGCGGCTTCATGCAATCCGCTCTCCGCGGATGCAATTCTTTCAATCACCGTACCCATTAGCACACGGTGATCCTCTGAGATAGCCGCTCGCCCGAGCAGATCCTTCAGCTCCTCCGACCGCACACCACTTGGCGCGGACCTTCCGCCCCGCGGACAGGGGAACCCTCGCGGCGACACCTCGGGGTCGTCCGCCTGCATGAGTCACGGCAGGTGGGCGTTCGCTCTCCGTCATCTCCGGAAGAAGAACCCCGAAGACGAGCTCTGCTGAGAAGGGCTGAGATCCGAACTACAAGGTACAATTTGGTTATCTTGAGAAATAAATACAGGATGTTCCTTACTTACAAAACCCTTCTTTTTACTTACGGCTCCTTTGGAGGCTGATCCCTTGGAGAAACAGTGCGGCTGGGGTACTTCCAGTGCGGACTCTCGACGAATATTTCTTACCCTCTTGAGGCCTTGACCTCCAGATCTTACAGGCGGTCCTCTTCTCTCCTTGGAGGGTGGGACTTTGATCCTCCCTCCTCAAAGGCCTCCTTCGTGGAGGCAGTTGCTTCCCCGCTCCCCTCGCCTTCTTTAAAAGGCGCGGCCTTCAACATCTTGGCCAGCATGGGATCCGGCGTGTTCTCTAGGAGGGGAGCCGGACACCTTATTAAATTTGCCTTGGCTATCCACTCCTGTTCAAGAAATGGCTCCTTTAAAGGGCATGTATATGATAAATGAATGAACAGCCTGTCCGGTTACAGGACTACTTACTTGAGTATCTGGGCGATTGCAGCTTAGTCTTGCGTCCTCAGTCAGGTCCGGACACTTCTCTTGTGATCCGAAGAACAGTTTATACATCTCCACGGGCGTCGTACCCATAAAATTTTGGAGAGCTCGTGGTCCCTCTGGATTAAATTCCCACAGGTGGAGGGGGCGACGTTTGCAGGGCAGAAGGCACCGAATCAACATAACCAGCGCCACTGCGACCAGATTGATCTCTCTTTCTTGGAGGTCTCGAATACGGCCCTGCAACATAGGAACGTCCTTGGACGGCCCCCAGTCGAGCCCCTTGTTGACCCATGACGCCAGCCGCTGTGGTGGACCTGCGCGGAAGGCAGGAAGCGCCACCCATTTGGTGCCCCGGGGAGCGGTGATATAAAACCACTCCCGTTGCCACAAACCAAGCTCCTCTTGAAAAGAGCCCTCGGGCCACGGAGCATCAGCACATTTGCTTATGACCGCCCCTCCGCACTCTTCTTGTTTCCCCTCGATCATCTTTGGCTCCACCTTGAAGGTCTTGAGCCACAATCCAAAGTGAGGGGTAATATGGAGGAAGGCCTCACATACGACAATGAATGAAGAGATATGGAGGATGGACTCAGATTCAAGTCATGGAAATCCAGCCCATAATAAAACATGAGCCCCGCACAAAGGGATCCGTCGGAAGCCTAAACCCGAAGGAAGTGAAATATGAACACCACGTTCTCGCGGGCTCGGGAGTGGGAATGACCTGCCACAGGCAGGCAGCCTATCACGAAATCTCGCGGTTAGATACTGGCGTCTCACAGCTTTAGCACATCTTCTTCTGTGACGGAAGAAGACATCCATCGGCCGTGCTGGTCGGAGCCGGACATCGTCGAAGGTCGAAGCGCCTAAATCTGAAGCTTTGGGTGTTAGAACTCGAAGCGAGGCGAACTCGATGGAGGTGTAAAAAGAAGAGGCCTTGGTCTCATTATAAAGAGGTTGAATACCAAGAGCCCTCCCGTGGTCGATTAGGACTACGCCTTTGATAGAGGCGGCGCCAGCGGGCATGGTTGGGTTACCCGTCCGTATTGATGGGAATCCCGAATAAGAAGCGCGATCTACGCTTTGATAAAGGCGTGCCAAGAAACCGCCTCGCTAAGCGTCTTTGAGGTAGAACAGTAAAAATGATTCATATAAAGGCTTGGTCGTGGTGTGATGTCACGCCGTGGAATACGTCAGCAGATCTGTGCAAAAAGTTATTCTCTCTACGGTGGTATGTGGAACTTGTTTAGCAGAGTCGGACATTATCCTTGTGTTCAAAACCTTCTATGAAGTATTCGGAGGAGGAACCCGCCTTGCAATGCCGAAGACAATATGCGCCGGGACTCGTCGTCATTGAAGCCTGGTTCGAGGGACTCTTGAGGAGTCTGGACTAGGGGTGTCCGAATAGCGAACTATCATCACGGCGGACTCCAAGACCATGAAGATACAAGATTGAAGACTTCGTCTCGTGTCCGGATGGGACTTTCCTTGGCGTGGAAGGCAAGCTTGGCGATCGGATATGTAGATCTCCTACCATTGTAACCGACTACTGTGTAACCCTAACCTATCCGGTGTCTATATAAACCGGAGGGTTTTAGTCCGTGGGACGAACAACAATCATACCATAGGCTAGCTTCTAGGGTTTAGCCTCCTTGATCTCGTGGTAGATCTACTCTTGTACTACCCATATCATCAATATTAATCAAGCGGGGTAGGGTATTACCTCCATCGAGAGGGCCGAACCTGGGTAAAAACATCGTGTCCCTTGTCTCCTATTACCATCCGCCTAGACGCACAGTTCGGGACCCCCTACCCGAGATCCGCCGGTTTTGACACCGACACTAGCCTTCACCTGTACTAAGCGGGAATACTGCATGTGCATCCAAACTCCATAAACCCTAAAGTTATTCCATATGAGTCCACCATACCTTCCTATATGCGGTATTTACCTGCCGTTCCAAGTAAATTTGTATGTGCCAAACTCCAAACCTTCAAATGGAATTATGTTTTGTATGCTCGAGCAGCTCATGTTTCAACAAGGGCTGCCTATATCTTCCATGCTAGGTGGGTTATTCTCAAGACGAGTGGACTCCGCTCCTCATTCACAAGAAAGGGCCGGAAACCGGGATGCCCAGTCCCATGATCCAAAAAGATCAAAGCAAAATAAAATAATTAAACAAAACTCCCCCAGGGCTGTTGTTAGTTGGAGGCACTCGTTGTTTCGAGCAAGCCATGGATTGATGCTTGTTGGTGGTTGGGGGAGTATAAACCTTTACCATTCTGTTTGGGAACTGCCTATAATGCATGTAGTATAGAAGATAAAGCCATCTCATAGTTGTTGCGTTGACCGCAAAAGTATGCCACTCAAAATGTTATTCAATCTCTATTTTAAAATCAAGCTCTGGCACCTCTACAAATCCCTGATTCCCTCTGCGAAGGGCCTATCTATTTACTTTTATGTTGAGTCATCACCCTTCTTATTAAAAAGCACTCGCTGGAGAGCACACTGTCATTTGCATTCATTATTATTGGTTTATATTGGGTATGACTTGACTGGATCTCTTTTACCATGAATTACAATGTTTAGTCAGTCCTTGATCTTTAAAGGTGCTCTGCATTTATGTTTTTGGTCTCGAGAAAGGGCTAGCGAGATACCATTTTGTTATATCATGTTATGATTGTTTTGAGAAAGTGTTGTCATCTGAGTTTTATTATTATGGCTTGCTAGCTGATTATGCTATTAATATGAGTAATTGTGTGACCTAAGTGTTATTGTGAGTATGGTTAGTTCATAATATTTGCTGAAACCTGAATGATGGCTTTGCATGTCTACAACAACAAGAGCAAACAGAGTTTGTAAAAGTTTTTTTTATCACTTTCAGTTTATCAACTGAATTGCTCGAGGACAAGCAAAGGTTTAAGCTTGGGGGAGTTGATACGTATCCAACGTATCTACTTTTCCGAACACTTTTGCCCTTGTTTTGGACTCTAACTTGCATGATTTGAATGAAACTAACTCGGGTGACCTTTGTTTTCAGCAGAACTGCCATGATGTTGTTTTGTGTAGAAAGCAAAAGTTCTGGAATGTCACGAAAATCCACGGAGGCACTTTTTGGAAAATATAAAAAATACTGGCGAGAGAATCAAGACCAGGGGGCCCACACCCTGTCCACGAGGGTGGGGGCGCGCCCCCTCCCCCTGGGCGCGCCCCCTTGTCTCGTGGGCCCCCTGGACCTCCACCGACCTCAACTCCAACTACATATATTCACGTTCGGGGAGAAAAAAATCAGAAAGAAAGTTTCATCACGTTTTACGATACAGAGCCACCGCGAAGCCCTAATCTCTCTCGGGAGGGCAGATCTGGAGTCCGTTCGCGGCTCCAGAGAGGGGGATTTGTCGCCGTCGTCATCATCAACCATCCTCCATCACCAATTTCATGATGCTCACCGCCGTTCGTGAGTAATTTCATCGTAGGCTTGCTGGACGGTGATGGGTTGGATGAGATTTACCATGTAATCAAGTTAGTTTAGTTAAGGTCTGATCCCTAGTATCCACTATGTTCTAAGATTGATGTTGCTATGACTTTTCTATGCTTAATGCTTGTCACTAGGGCCCGAGTGCCATGATTTCAGATCTGAACCTATTATGTTTTCATGAAAATATGTGTGTTCTTGATCCTATCTTGCAAGTTTATAGTCACCTATTATGTGTTATGATCCGACAACCCCGAAGTGACAATAATCGGGATACTTCTCGGTGATGACCATAGTTGGAGGAGTTCATGTATTCACTATGTGCTAATGCTTTTTTCCGTTTCTCTATTAAAAGGAGGCCTTAATATCCCTTAGTTTCCGCTAGGACCCCGCTTCCACGGGAGGGTAGGACAAAATATGTCATGTAAGTTCTTTTCCATAAGCACGTATGACTATTTACGGAATACATGCCTACATTACATTGATGAACTGGAGCTAGTTCTGTGTCACCCTATGTTATAGCTATTACATGAGGAATCGCATCCGACATAATTATCCATCACTGATCCATTGCCTACGAGCTTTTCACATCTTGTGTTTCGCTTATTTACTTTTCCGCTGCTATTGTTACAAAACCCAAAAATATTACTTTTGCTACCGTTACCTTTATTATCATACTACTTTGTTACTAAATACTTTGCGGCAGATACTAAGTTATCCAGGTGTGGTTGAATTAACAAGTCAACTGCTAATACTCAATAATATTCTTTGGCTCCCCTTGTGTCGAATCAAAAAATTTGGGTTGAATACTTTACCCTCGAAAGCTGCTACGATCCCCTACACTTGTGGGTTATCAAGAAGGATGTCAGTCTTGTCAAGATAATGCAAGTAATGCTGGTTTGTCGGGTCCTGCCCTGCCAAGGTCGACCTCTCCGTATGTGGGAGTTCAACCCGGAAGGACCGCGAACCATTCAACAATTCTTCAGGATGATGCTCAAAGAGATGTATGGGTCGTTCTTGGGATCACGAATAAAGTGTCCGGACACCACCGAGGACGTGGGTCTCAACTGCAACCGTACGGATACCCAGGTAAGTAATTCCGCTACCGAACACATCGTCCTTTTTGTTTGTTATAACATCATTCTGAAAAACTGCTCTCCGCTAGGACTGGATAAGGAAGGCAGAGAGGATTAGGTGTTCGGCCCCACTTCCCGATGGCTAGCCGGATACTCTATTGACCAGGATGCTTGAGCGTGCACTGTATCAGGTGCCATCAGGATAAGATGAGGGGAGGAATAGATAAGTCACTGATGAGCTTCATACTTTACACATCAAAATCGGGGTAGTAAGTGCCTCCACGAAGGAGGACAATCGGGGAGGTGAATCTGAAATCCCCTCTCCTCACGGTAAGAAAAGTGCCGCCTCTGAAGACTTGGAAACGAAGGTTTCCAAACGAGGGAAGAAAACCTCACCAGGGGGCCCTGCCCCAGAGGGCGTCCTTACCGCACAGCGCCCGCAAGGGGGCCAGCCCTCAACCGAGCTGTAAGTGAAAAAAGGTACTTTGGGAAGTATATCCTGTTTTGTCTCTAAGAATATTAACCGAGACATATTTGTTGTAGTCTGGCTCGTAGCCCTTCTCCACAGAGTTCGTCTTCAGGGGATCTTCTTCCGGAGATGATGGAGAGTGAAACACCTCCTGCCTCCCCGCCACATGGGGTGGACGACCCCGAGGTGTCGTCACGGAGGATTTCTCCTGATCCGCCAAGGCGAGAAGTTTACACTTCAGCTGCCCATAGTCTGGAATATCCGGCTCCCAAGGAGAGCTTCAGGAGGAGTCCGGGATTATCCGGCACACAGCCGGACACACTGATGGGTCTTCTGGAGCGAGCGTCCATCTCAGAGACACATCATGCCTTAATAGGTACGGTGGTTGAGAGGATTTCATCCACCAAAAGCAGTTTGAAGGAAGCTTTTATGAGTCTGCTGAGAGGCTTTGAGGTACGCAAAAAAATAATATATGTATTTTGGACGGTACCGCACATGCTAGGTGTTCTCTATATAGAGAGTAGCCCCTGAGACTCTGGTTGCCATCCAAAGGTGGCCAACAGAGGATCATAATATCTGGTAATAATCGTGCTGCGTTATGTGCAGGTGGCTGAGGGTCCTGCGGCTGACCGAGCTGCTGATTTTGCCGAACTGAAGCGGCAGCTTGACGTGGTCGATGCCGACATCGCGCTTGTTAACAAGCGGCTTGACGAGGCCCAGGGTCTGTATGTTCAACTTGTTAGCAAATGTTTAAGAGGAGCATGATCCTATTATCTATAACATGCTGTGACTGCAGATGGAGCTGCTGCCCGTAGAGACCCTTTGGGCGGAGCTTGCCCGAGCCAAGGAGCAAGCCCGAATAAGTGATGCGGCCGCTTTGAAGGTGTTCGAAGAGTTAAGAGCTGAACAAGCTGCTCATCGCCAGAGCGAAGAAAAGATAGCCCCGATGGCTGCTGAGGTGAAAGATGCCGCCGACTGCTATGAGCTCCTTGAAAAGGAAAACCAAGCTAAAGCGGCTGACCTGAAGAAGGCCCTAGAGGCAGCCAAGGAATCCCGCTCTGAAATGAGAGGGATAAGGGAGGAGCTTTGTGAAGCCCGAGATATCATGGCTGGGTGGCCCTATTTGTTGCGAATGAAGTTCGGGGATCCGAAGTATGCCCCTCTGGATCAGTTATGGAGCGCTACGGACGCGTATGCGGACTTGGCAAAGAGTGCTGCTGATGCGACCAAATTTTACAAAGATCGGAAAGACCATAAGGTGGAAAGGTTATTACGGTGCGATTCGATGCTAAACGCGTCCATGTGTTGAATGAAAGGATGGCCGCATGGGCCGAGCTCCATAGGTTGTCCGGGCTTGCTATGAGGTATGTCGTGGATCATCTTTGGCCACGGGGACCAAGGGCGGACAGTTATTTTGGGTTAGTGCAATAATTCCTTGGTGTTGTGTCACATATCGATGCTGTGAAGAGTTCGGCGTGCATAGAGGGTGCGCGGATGGCTCTTGCCCATGTTAAAACATACTGGATAGGGATGGAAACCACCGCTATTGCAACCCGGGGTCCGGCGGGAGTCCAGGACCCGGTCGAGCACTATTTTGAAGAAGTCTTAGAAGGCGCCCGTTTAAAAGAGGCTCAGTGCTTGAAGAGTGCCATGTTCGAGTGACATGTATCTCAATTGTAAAAACAATGATATTTTGATTATGAAGGCTGTGTTTATACTCTTACCCGAAAGTATTATAGTGCCTCCTGTGCGGCCTTTTATGTATGTATATAACCTGAAAGTTTGCAGTCGTCGGCTTTAGACCCCACGCATATAATGCGGGGGTGTTCGAGAAAACGCGTAGTCACACTTGATCCAACGTCTTGGTCCGTTAAGGAGGTGTTAGCGCTGCGAACCAGGCAGTCGGACTATATAGCTTTAACACTTTCACTTAGCCATAGGAGTTTGACGGTGGGGCTACTATATAGCCCCTGGTACTTCCGCATTCATCTGAATATGGTGCCTGTATGTATGTGACCGGTAAACCGGTCCTTCGTTAATGCAGAGGAATCGCGAAGATTCTGCTGGGTCATGGAGTGGTTGACCAGTCCCACACTGTATCATGACAGTTAGTTTTCGGCTTTCTCTACTGAGGTGCTCATCCAGATGAACCAGGGCAAAATCGCAGTAGTTCTCCCGGTGCCGCCTTAGCCGATAGAGCGGAACTTAAGGTAGAAAAACACGGGAGCCAGGCAAACTCAACATTTGACCAAAGACATGATTCGGGGCTGATGCATATAAGTCCAAACTCGCGACACCGAACACTCCCTAAGGTATTCGGACTTTACAACATATACTGGGCTGAATAACGCCCTCGATAATGAGCCTTGTGTTTCCAGGTACATGCATTAGTCTGGCCTGACGAAGTGTCAAGAACGCCAGTATCCGTCCTGGTTGTGTTAAATGTCTGGAGGGGAAGAAGCAACAAGAGACATTAAAAAAGGTTTACGCAGGGTCTTAATCTAAAGAGAAACCTTTGAGCGGGGCCCTGCTACACGTCTGCGCCTTTATCTCCGTTGTGTCGTATCCTGGAAGGGTGTAGCACGATGATCATCTGTAAAAAGGGGAAAACCCAGGTGAAAGACTTCGTGCAAACAGTTGGTTAATCTGAATGAACCATGAAAATGCAATATGCTATTGTATTAATAGGGTCGAGCCAAACTATGGGCTTCTTTTTTTTGCGAGCAGCCCCTAGCACCACTTATGGGGGTATCCCCACCTCAGGTTTATCTGGGCTTTTATATGTGGTGGAGTGCCGGACTCGGCTAACCGTGTCCGTGGCTGGACGACCGTTTATTCTGGTTGGAGGGGCCGCTCAGTGTTCGGCTGCTAGAGCCGCCACATATTCTTCCGCACATAAGGAACACTCTTTGTATTTCCGCTAACTGTGATGACGCCATATGGACCGGGAATCTTAAGTTTAAGGTAGGCGTAGTGTGGTACTGTATTAAAACGAGCAGGCCGTTCTTCCGAGTAGTGTGTGATAGCCACTTCGGAATGGAGCGATGTCGAAGATTAGTTCTTCGCTTCTGAAGTTGTCGGGAGAACCGAATACAACCTCTAGTACTAGAGAGCCCGTCTGTTGAGCCTTGGCGCTAGTATCACTCCTTTAAAGGTAGTATTGCTTTGGCTGATTCTTGACGGGTCTATCCCCATTTTCCGGACAGTGTCCTGATATATCAGGTTTAGACTACTGCCGCCGTCCACAAGGACTCGGGTGAGATGGTATCCATCAATTATTGGGTTGAGCACCAAGGCAGCCGATCCTCCGTGCTGGATACTAGTTGGATGATCCCTGCAATCAAAGGTGATCGGGCAGGCCGACCAGGGATTGAATTTGGGGGCGGCAGGCTCCACAGCGTATACGTCTCGGAGTGCGCATTTGCGCCTACTCTTTGGAATGTGAGTTGCGTAAATCATATTCACTGTTTTGATTTCTGGTAGGAATTTTTTCTGTCCCCCAGTGTTCGGCTGGCGAGGATCATCCTCCTCTTCACTTGGTGTCTCCCTCCCCTTTTGTTCGGCATTTAGCTTGCCGGCCTGCTTGAAAACCCAGCACTCTCTATGAGTGTGATTTGCGAGCTTTTAAAGTGCTTGAATCGACATAATTTGTCTAGAATCTTGTTTAGGCTGGACGGTCCATCTCTGCTGCCTTTAAATGGCTTCTTTCTTTGGCCGGGTCGAGAGCCCCTGAATCCGGCGTTGACTGTCGTGTTATCTGGGCTGTCATCATTGTTTCGACGCTTGTTTTTGTTGCGTCGTGGTTTCCCATTGCCATCTCTGACTCGGATGTGCCTGGGTCGCTGGTGCCGCTACGGGCCAGCCAACTGTCCTTGCCTGTGCAAAAGTAGGTCATGAGGCTTGTTAAGGCTGCCATTGTCCTCGGCTTTTCCTGGCCGAGGTGTCTGGTGAGCCATTCGTCCCGGATGCTGTGCTTGAAGGCCGCTAAGGCTTCGGCATCCGGGCAGTCGACGATTTGATTCTTCTTAGTAAGAAATTTGTTCCAAAGTTTTCGGGCTAACTCTCCGAGCTGTTGAATTATGTGACTTAAGTCGTCTTCAAACGGAGGTCGGACATAGGTTCCTTGAAAATTGGCCCTAAAAGCATCCTCAAGTTCTTCCCAACTTCCAATTGAGTTTTCAAGAAGGCTTTTCAACCAGTGCCGAGCTGGTCCTTTCAACTTGAGGGGTAGGTATTTGATGGCGTGGAGATCATCTCCGCGAGCCATGTGGATGTGAAGGATAATGTCCTCAATCTAGACCCCAGGGTCTGTCGTTCCGTCGTATGCCTCTATATTCACGGGTTTAAATCCTTCCGGGAATTCATGGTCCAGCACCTCATCAGTGAAGCACAGGGGGTGCGCGACACCCCTGTATTTGGGTGTGTCATGGCATGCTGTCAACGGTTGTTGTGTTCAGTTCTGATTCCTAGCTGGTATTCGATCAATGTGATCGTTTTGGTAGCTCGGATCATGTGCCGCAGAGCGCTTCCTAGATCCATAGATGGACCTGGCCATAGCGAACTTTTTGTCCAAGAGCTCACGTAAATCGTGTGATGACTTGTGTGCGGTGTCGTTAGCCATCCTGTCAAGGCCACGAGGTGGTCGGTCCAGCTGATCGGCCGTTTTTTGGCTGAATGGGCTCTATGGCCTCGCCGTCGAATTCGGGCAGCAGCCTGCGCGTTGGATAGCTCTTTGTGTGGCGATCGCCACCGTATTTCTCTTCAGTGTCAAGTACTTTGTTCCATCTACGATTGAGCGTGTCCTGCGCGGGCTTAAGCCTTTGCTTCTGCTTCTTTAGGCTCCTCGCGGTGGCAATAAGCCTTCTGTGGAGGTTCTCTTGTTCCAAGTGTTTATCTGGGATGATGAGTGCATCATCGCCCGGACTATTCTCCTCTCCAGAGACAGGTTGATGAATTTTACCCTCGGTATCGGCGTCATCTGACGTCAGCTCCGGACTATGTTCGTCCCCTTGCTCATCCTGCTCCATCGCTGGGTCCATGGGGTCGTCGTTTCCTTTGGAGTCGACCGGGGTATTATTCTTTCTTGCGTTGTTGTCGCTATTTTTGCTGTGGCGGGATTTAGAGCGGCACCTACGTCATCGCTTTGGTGGCTTATAGAGGGGATTATCCTTCATTGCCTCATCACCATCACCTTGTTTTGGTGTGTGCACCATATATATATATATATATATATATATATATATATATATATATATATATATATATATATATATATATATATATATATATATATATCTTCTTCTCTGCATAAATCGTAAATACCGTCGACGTCTTCGGAGTCGGAATCAAGCGTGTCGGTTAAGTCATCGACAGTGGCTATGAAGTGGGTGGTGGGTGGGTAACGAATTTCTTTGTCGTCCGCTTCCCACTCGAGCCGGACATAGTTCGGCCAAGAGTCCCCCGACAAGGAAAGAGTCCCAAGACATCACAGAAGGGCGAGTGCTGAAAAATATCCCCGGAGGTAAACTCCATGACCGGTGCCCAATTGGATTCGATAGGCATGGACGTACGCGGTTCGGATCCTGTAGCTGGAGACGAGTCCGGGGGTCCGATGACATCATCCTCACAAGAGGTGGGATCAGTGTTCGGCTCCAACGCCGATAAGTGTTCGGCCTCCGTGGCGGGGTCCGTCCACCCGTCCTCGGAAGGCGCGATCTGCTCCGGATTGATTCCCGGGGCCGCCGCAGGTGCGATCTCCCGAACACTGTCTGATGGCAGATCTAAGTCATGCTCGTCATGATTGTTCGGCGTACCTAACATGGGCTCGAATCCGTCGAATATCAAGTCTCTGCGGATGTCGGTGGTATATTTCAAGCTTCCAAACCTGACCTGGTGGCCAGGGGCGTAGCTATCGATCTGCTCCAGGTGGCCAAGCGAGTTGGCCCGCAGTACGAAGCCGCCGAATACGAAGATCTGTCCGGGAAGGAAAACCTCCCCTGGACTGTGTCGTTGAAGATGATTGAAGGAGCCATCAAGCCTTATCGCGACGACAGAGTGGAACTCTCAATGAAAGCACCAATGTCGGTGTCAAAACCGGCGGATCTCGGGTAGGGGGTCCCGAACTATGTGTCTAAGGCTAATGGTAACAGGAGGCAGGGGACACGATGTTTTACCCAGGTTTGGGCCCTCTCGATGGAGGTCATACCCTACTTCCTGCTTGATTGATCTTGATGATATGAGTATTACAAGAGTTGATCTACCACGAGATCGTAGAGGCAAAACCCTAGAAGCTAGCCTGTGATTATGATTGTTGTTGTCCTACGGACTTAACCCTCCGGTTTATATAGACACGGAGTCGGTTACAGAGAAGGGGATCTACATATCTGAATTGCCAAGCTTGCCTTCCACGCAAAGGAGAGTCCCATCCAGACACGGGATGAAGTCTTCAATCTTGTATCTTCATAGTCCAACAGTCAAGCCAAAGTATATAGGCCGGCTGTCCGAGGTCCCCTTAATCCAGGACTCCCTCAAACGGGCCGGCCTTTTCACATGAATGGGCCACTGTTGTGCCCTTCCACGTGTCGATGTATCATAGGCGCCTTCTGTCCAATGAGTGGATGACATCTGTCCCAACGATGAGTCGCCACTTGTTTTCTCCATCCAATGATGATTTTACACGTGGAAAATCCCCATTGGTCGGGGCTGTTAACGGGTTATCGGATCCAAAACCTGACCCGATAGCTTAACGGCGTTCCGTTACGGTGGATGCCACGTGTCGGTCACCCTTGGCGAAAGCATACGTGAGCGCGATTTATCGTCATGGAAGTGGACACTTCCGTGATGATAATTTTGCTAATGTCATGGAACACTTCTACGACAACACAGGTATGACTATTTTGATTCTGTCATAAAATCATCATGGATGTACATGCATGACAAAAAACGCGACCAACTGTGACAAACATGTATCATCACGGAAGTGTATTTTTTTGTAGTGACAACAACTGGAACTGGTTGAACAAATTGTTGTCCTCTCCAAGCTACTGGTTCTGTCTCTTACTTCTCCTTACTTACAGTTTGTCTTCGTGAAGTCATTGCCTGCTTGCATTATCTGTTTGACTTCACTGAGTGACTACTTGTTCTGATTGGCTTCATACTATCTTCCATCCTGATCCTTACTACCTTGCTGCTAATAGTCTTCATGCTTTCACTTCATTGAATACTCGACTATGGCTTGCCTAATGTATTCTACCTTCCGCTGCATATAAATAGGGTCATTTCTATTGTTTGTCTTTGAAACTCCCATGTCTTGAAGACTTTCATAAAAATCGCCTATTCACCCCCCCCCCCTCTAGTTGATATCCAGCTCTTTCAGACGCGCACCTCTCGTGCGGTGCTACTGGGATCTTCATGTGACCGCCTTGCATTCATCTTCATCGGTCTGCAGCAAACCAGTTGTTACGGTGGTAAACTTTCAACAATGGGCTAATTGCAGGACTAGTGCTGGTGGCCCATGGGGCACGAGGCCTGCAGGGAAGGTGGCGGATGCTGGAGGTGTGATTCTTTGGGTGATTACAAGCTTTTCACTATATCTATTGGTATTTATTTCTCGAGCACTTTCAAGACATACATTAAAGGTGCTCATGCTCCATGAAGTTTTTTGGGGAAATTTTTCAGAAAACACATTACAAAGTTACACACACACACACACACACACACAAACTTGCGCTTAGAAAAAAATGTTAAACACACCGACACACACACTTATGTTTACATAATAGTCAACGTGGGAGAACATGACTGGTTTTTAGGGGAGGGTGGGGCCCACCCCCTGAAAATCAGGGGGAGGGGGGATGTTTAGATTAGTTTAGCATGTTTCGTAATATTACGTATGGTCTTTGTAGGTTTAGCATTTTCGTACCCGCACCCACCCCTCCATGCCTACTTGATTGACGACCATACACGAGTGACCGGTTGGTGTACATACGTACCGTCTGCAAAGTCATATTGCACGGTTCCGTCATGTACCGGTTGATCCTAAACCTGCCGTTTCTCCACGTTACGTGTTTGGGCTGGCCCAATTCAATGTATAGCTTTGGTATTGAGTTTCGAAACCGCCCGTATTTGCAATATGTTAGGAAACTGGCCGACCCCCACCAACCACCTTTTGTCATGTTAACATTTACTAAGCCACAATAACCATGAACCCTCCTCCCACTGCCCGATTCTCCTTTATATTCCTTCTTCCTTCTTCCTTGAGCTTCGTGGCCCGGTTTGTTCTTCTCGATGTCGTCGCTGCGGTCGACCCTCCTACTTCAGCTTCTTCAGTCCTCTTTTCTGACAAGTATGGATAGATGTTGAATCGGGGTTCTTGTCTCCTGGTGGAGTTGGTGGACATACGAATCAAGCTCCAGGTTTTTTTGATTTCTTCCCTCTTTTTTTTGCTTATTATTGATGCGGAAATCTGGCCCCTTGTAATCCAAAAGCTGCAATTTTGATTTGGACCTTCTAACTAACCTTCTTCATTTGGATTGTAAGATGGATTTCTAGGTATATTCCTACTTGTTAACCTAATATGTTATTCTGAATCTTGAAAAAAATATGTTTTAACTGCAACTATATTTGAACCCTATAATAAAACTTTCTGATCCACACATTTTATCTATTATGTTATTATTCAATGTGAAATGTGAACTAAAGAACCAACTTGAATTTTTATTGCCGCACTTTTCTAATGATTCAAAATGTGAAATGTGATAATTCATATGTCTTACAAGTATTTGTAGTTCATATTGGCAAATTTTTACTTTTGTGTGTATTGTGCAATGTTAAAAGTGAAGTACAGAGTAGGAAAAGCAAACCTTGATTGTGAAATTATTTTGCCGCACATGTTTAATGAATTCAAATATGAAATGCGATCTTTTATATTTCTTACTAGTATGTGTAATATATTATTTACATTATGTATTTCACATTTATATGTAAGCAATGATTTTGTCAGTGAGCATTCCACTTGTACACTTTCCACATTTTACATTTTGGTATGCTATTTGTTTTTCACATTTATATGTAAGGAATGACTTTGTCAGTACTTATATTTTTTTCAGAATCTTTATGGATTTAATTTCTATGAATGCTGATATGGAGCGTAGAAAATCGCCAAGATCGCGAAAACATATCCAGTCTTAACATTCTAGCAATGCATGTAGTGAGGATGATGTTTCTTCTCGATCTAAAAGCACCACTAACAGCGGAAGAACTTCTCCAAAGAAGATTAAGAGGTCCAATAGGAAGGATATATATATATATATATATATATATATATATATATATATATATATGACAATTTTTTCCTACTACCGGGTGTAGTTACTCCCACTTTTGTTTCGTACGCTCTAGGTAGTATCTATTATATCGGCTTCGAGCGATGCAACGAACTGCCCGCTGAAGCCCATGCCACTACCTCCCTCTTGACTGTATCCCCTCCCGCACACGATGTCCCCACAAATCCCGTCAAGCCCCATCTCCGGCAGCGGCAAGCTCGGCACGCCCCAGCCCGGCGCGCCGCATCGCCGGCGACCCGCAACCCCGGCGCTCCGCATCCCCAGCCACCCGTAACCCCGGTGTCGGTGTCAAAACCGGCGGATCTCGGGTAGGAGGTCCCGAACTGTGCATCTAAGGCTAATGGTAACAGGAGGCAGGGGGCACGATGTTTTACCCAGGTTCGGGCCCTCTCGATGGAGGTAATACCCTACTTCCTGCTTGATTGATCTTGATGATATGAGTATTACAAGAGTTGATGTACCACGCGATCGTAGAGGCTAAACCCTAGAAGCTAGCCTATGATTATGATTGTTGTTTTCCTACGGACTAAACCCTCCGGTTTATATAGACACCAGAGGGGGCTAGGGTTACACAGAGTCGGTTACAGAGAAGGAAATCTACATATCCGAATTGCCGAGCTTGCCTTCCACGCAAAGGAGAGTCCCATTCGGACACGGGACGAAGTCTTCAATCTTGTATCTTCATAGTCCAACAATCCAGCCAAAGTATATAGTCCGGTTGTCCGAGGACCCCTTAATCTAGGACTCCCTCAGTAGACCCCGAACCAGGCTTCAATGACGATGAGTCCGGCGCGCAGATTGTCTTCGGCATTGCAAGGCGGGTTCTTCTCCAAATTCTCCAGAGGATCTGTTGTAGCGAGCAGTGTCCAGCTCCTCATAAATGTCGCACTCCTCGGCTCCTGTGCTTCAATAATGGCTATCTCCACGTGTTGAGCGAATGTGAGAAGTCGGGGCATTTTTATATTTGTCACCTTGACCATGCGAGTAAATCATCTATTTAAAGAGTTGGGGATCCTCAGATCCAAATCACACCATCTCCTTCCAGCGAGTATCCACAAGAGCGCGCCCGGAGGAAACCATCCCATCATGGCCGGCCGGCGCAGCTCCTCCTCTCGCTCCCGTAGCACTAGGCCGGGTGATTGGGAGAAATGTTCTGTCCCCCACAGCCTATTAGTAGAGTTGCAGACCATGGGGTTTCTCCCGCCTGCGTACATGGTCCCCGTCCGAGTTGGACTAGCCACTTATAAGGGCGGGGAGCAAGCGGAGAGTTCTCCAAACCCATCCAAGGGGGAGCGAGTATGCTTATTCCCCCATTTGCTGAGGGGACTCGGATTTCCAATCCATCCTTTCCTCCGCGGGCTCCTGGAGTTCTACGGCCTCCAGCTGCATAATTTTACCCCAGCCTCCATACAGCATATCGCAGGCTATGTCGCCTTCTGCGAGCTGTTTCTGGGCTGCGAAGCTCATTTCGAGCTGTGGAAGAGGCTATTCTGTCTCGTACCCCATACTTAGGAGGGGTCGGTATATCAAGTGGGCGGAGCCGAAATATGGCGCATCGCCGAGACCGAATACCTATCTGGTACCCCGAAGAAGACATCCGAGGATTGGGCTTCGGAGTGGTTCTACATAGAGGACGTCCCTCTTCCGGACCCTATTCGGAAGGGCCTTCCCGAGTTTGTAAATGCCCCGTAGAAGAAACGCCACAGCTGGCGCCCTCGGAGCCCCCAGGGGGAAGACAACAGAGAGATCCTTTTCCTGATGGACAGGATAAAGATGTTGGACAAATCAAGACTGACAATAATTGAGGTTATGTCAATATGTATAATGCGGGGAGTGCAGGCACTTCAATATCAGGGGAAACCCATGTGGAACTTCAATGGGGAAGACGATGCCACCCGCTGCGGCCGTAAAGATTCGGACTCTCCAGCCGCTCTAGCGAAGATACTGTCCGATTTGTACAAAGGAGAGGAGGAGGAATTCATCCGTATCAAGCCACGGGACAGATTCTCCATGTACAAGCCCCCAAGCTGGGTCAGCCGCCATCTTTTATTCCAGTCTTTCCCGCATTTTTAGCACAAATGTTTACTTTTTCCATTCATAGCTGGAACTGTGAAGAGGTATGAGGGATGTTCACAGCCCATCTCCACAGTCAGAGGACCCCAACTGGGCCCTCGATCCCGGACTCAAAGAAGATCCGGACACATTTTATCAGTTAAGCTGCGATGGTGCATTGGTGGCCATCATAGTTGATTATCCTGGCCTACTCCCTGTATCACATGTAAGTAAAGCCAGAGTCCCAACTTCCAAAAGGATTCCCTCTTTATACCTTACCCACCACACATATATTGCGCCTTACAGGGAAGGCCATCGGGACGCCGTGCCGAACCCGCGGTGACTCAACAAGGTGCACCGAAGCCGGGTAGGCTTAAAAGGAAGGCGGTCAGGACTGAGATGCCATTGGAAAGGTATGTTTAAAACCCTGCCACGTAATTATCATCGTTAAAATATAACAATGTCCGTTGTCTCCTAGCAGGAAAAGTGCTCGCCGAACTGTATCCAGAGAGCCTGCCAGTCACGCCTCCACCAGCCGGACTCCTAGGCCGGACTCAAGGGCGGAGGTCACCGCTGGGACAACGCCGTACAATCCTCCTACAGAGGATGCGGATAGATTCTCCGCTACAAACTCCGAAGTGGAGAGCGCCATGGATCATAGGCACCGGCGGGCCACACTACGAGACCCTAATTTTTCTGAAGAGGCGTTCAATGCCTTCAACTCAGGGGAAGCGTACATCCGGGCTTCTCAAGATGGCCTTGCCAGAGCCACGGACCAGTACGTAAAGGATATACGGGTAAGAAAATTTGATAAGTATGTATATCAGTAGCCCCCAAGACTTGAAACAGTTGGCAAAATTGTTTTAAGGATCCTCGTTTGCATAGGTTTTCACAGAGAAGAATACCCAGTTGTCTAAAGAGCTGCAGGAATGCAAAGCCCAACTGCGGGCTGCAATTGCCGGAATGGAGGAATCCACGAAGGCCCCATCTGGTAATTCTTGTTTTGATTGAAAATAATGTAAAAGCATGTACCAGTTAGTATTTGGCGTGAATGCATATCTAACAATAGATTTTGCAGACAAGTCCGGAGGTAATCCGGAGATTGTACCAAGGGATGAGCAATATGCTCAACGGAAGCTGAAAGCTGGTGAGCATGTTCTTAAAAAGGTTATACAGGGGAAAATAATCTCCAGGATGCGAACACCCGACTGGACGTCGAATTAAAGGATGTTCGTGCCCAGCTTGCTGACTCCGTGAAGGAGAATAAGAGGCTTCGACGCGACATATTTAGTAAGTGCTCTAACGAACCGCTATAAAGTTCGGCGAAGAAGCGTGCTAATAGAATTATGTCTGTAGGTATGTTGATAGGTCGTCCCGAAGAGGAGATGCCCGGATCCGCCGGCGATCTTCTGCAGGAGCTCTCACAACTACACGAACAAGTTCAGCAGGTGATGCAGGGCATTGCCCAGGCCTTGTGGCCATCCTCCTCCCTGCCAGGAGGCATGGGGGAGCTTGTGGAGATGCTCAAGGGAGCGCGCCAGCGCTTCCGATTATGGAAGATATCGGCCTGCCGACAAGGCGCAAGGGAAGCCTGGGCCATGGTGAAGACACGATACACCAAGGCTGACCCAAACCACATGGCCGAGGTCGGACCTGTAGGTTCAGATGGGAAAGAGATCCCTGTAAATCTGGTGTATGACAAGGTAGCATTAGCCGCTAAGTATACCCAAAAGGACTGTAGGCTAGACAGCCTGTTGGATGGAATAGAAGAAGAATTTAGTCAGTCTAAGTGACTTTGTACTTCGAAGGACACATTTTGTCCCTAGCCGGATTGTAAATCATTTTTCTTGGCGGACCTTTTCTCTTGAACCTCTGGACCCGACAGTCCGGAGTGTATCCGAATACCCGCTCGGTTATGTAAAACCGGGGCACGCGTGGAAACCAGGCGTAGGGGTCATAAGTGCTTGAACAGACAAGTACCCAACTAGTTATGTTATATTACATGCGTAGTAAGAAACATCTTCCAAGGAGAATAGTTTCGTTAGGGGTTCCTTTCTCTGGGTGTGCATGCGTTAATGTGCATGTCCGAACTGCGTAAGATGACGCAGGATATAAGCATCTGGGGGCATGTTTTGTAATAGGTAAAAGACATCTTTTGTTCACCGACCGAATATTCCCTTAAGAATGCTAGCTTTCGGCTTCACCCAGTCTGAGGTACACATCCGGCTGACCCGGCAGTAACAATCGCAGAGGTGCTCCCCTTATGCCCTAGCCGAATTAACGGGAACATAGGGCATAAACACAAGAGCCAGGCAACCTAGCTTGTCCAAAACTTAAGTCATATCGATGCATATAGTGGTGAAAAAATGGCATATATGGAGGAGTAACACATATGTGGTGGGAATAAAGCCCAGAAGACAATTAAGCTTCTATATAAGAAGCCCCCAGGTATATTGAGCGCGCATAGCGCGTCAAGAGTGTGCGGTCAAAACATACTTGAAGCTTTTAAGGCTATATATAAAAAGGAGAGAGAGAGTATAATTTAAAAAGGGAGACGGAGGTAAGGAGACAAACACGGAGTTCGGCACTCGGCGTAGAATCTTCGGAGTCTGGCCGCGTTCCATGGGTTTGGCTCGAGTCGATTATCGGATGCATCACCCAGACGGTACGCTCCTCCGGTGAGAACTTTATCAATGATGAAGGGACCTACCCATTTGGCCTTGTGCTTGTCCTTTATCTTCTCAGGTAGGCGTTGGACGAGTTCACCAATGTTGTAAGTTTTGGCCCGTACTTCTCTGCTTTGATACCTTCGAGCCTGTTGTTGATAGAATGCGGAACGGGCTTTTGCGATGTCACGCTCCTCCTCCAGGGCATCTAAGCCGTCCTGCCGATCCAGCTCGGCTTCTCTCTCATCGTACATGCACACTCGAGGTGAGTCATGGAGGATATCGTAGGGTAGCACTGCCTCTGCGCCGTACACCATAAAAAATGGTGTGTATCCGGTTGTGTGATTTGGCGTGGTCCGCAACCCCCATAGTACAGAGTCGAGCTCCTCGACCCAGTGCGTATCTGATTCCTTCAAGGATCGCACTAGCCTGGGCTTAATGCCGCTCATAATAAGACCATTCACTCGTTCGACTTGACCGTTTGTTTGGGGGTGATAGACGGATGCACAATCGAGTTTTATGCCCATTTTGCCGCACCAAGTTTTCACCTCGTCAGCTGTGAAGTTTGAGCCGTTATCGGTGATGATGCTGTGGGGGACACTGTAACGGTGTACGACCTCGGATATGAAGTCTATCACTGGTCCGGACTCGGCCATTTTGACTGTTTTGGCTTCTATCCATTTGGTGAATTTATCGACCATGACCAACAAGTATTTCTTCTTATGGCTTCCTCCTTTAAGGGGTCCAACCATATCGAGCCCCCAGACCGCAAAGGGCCAAGTTATGGGGATTGTTTGGAGAGCTCTAGGTGGCATATGGCTTTGATTTGCAAAAAGCTCGCAACCGACACAATGTCTGCCTGAGCTGTTGGCCGGTAGAAACCTATACGGAAGGCCTTCCTTACTAGCGCCCGAGCTCTCGCATGGTGGCCGCCGAGTCCGGCATGAATTTCGGCCAAGAGCTGCCGCCCTTCCTCTTTGGAGATGCACCTTTGGAGCACTCCAGTAGCGCTTTTCTTATAGAGTTCTCCCTCATGGAGCTTGTAGGCTTTAGAGCGCCGCACAATGCAACGAGCCTCATTTTGGTCCTCAGGGAGTTCTTGCCTATTTAAGTAGGCCAAGAAGGGTTCTGTCCACGGGGCAATGACAACCATAATTACGTGGGCTGAAGGTGTTATCTTGGTGGCAGAGCCTCCGATTACGTCAGATTGTTCGAGATCTGGGGTTGTGTTCGGATCTGGATTGGTATTGCCGGTCTCCCCTTCCCATACCACGGATGGCTTGAACAGCCTCTCCAAAAAGATATTAGGTGGGACGGGGTTGCGCTTAGCACCCATGCGGGTGAGGATATCCGCCGCTTGGTTGTTTTCTCGGACCACATGGTGGAATTCGAGCTCCTCGAACCGAACTGAAATTTTGAGGACGACATTGCGGTAGGCCGCCATTTTTGGGTCCTTGACATCGAAGTCTCCATTTATTTGAGATATTGCGAGGTTTGGATCCCCACGCACATCTAGGCGTTGAATGCCCATGGAGACTGCCATCCGGAGACCATGCAACAGGGCCACGTATTCGGCTGCATTGTTGGAGTATGTGTATAGTATTTGGAGTACATATTGGACTGTATCTCCGGTGGGAGATGTCAGGACAACGCCTGCCCCTAGAGTAGCCAGCATCTTAGAGCTGTCAAAGTGCATGATCCAATTGGAGTACGCGCCATACTCTTTAGGGAGTTCGGCTTCTGTCCATTCGGCGAAGAAGTCAGCCAGTACTTGCAACTTAATGGCTCGTCGTGGTTTGTATGTTATGTCGAACGGGAGGAGCTCGATAGTCCATTTAGCAATCCGGCCCGTGGCATCGCGGTTATTTATTATGTCATTGAGTGGTACTTTAGAGGCCACCGTGATTGAACACTCTTGAAAGTAGTGTTGTAATTTTCGGGATGCCATGAAGACCGCGTACGCTATCTTTTGATAATGTGGGTACTGTGACTTGCATGGAGCGAGGACAGTGGATACATAGTATACCAGCTTTTGAAGCGGGAACTTATGTCCCTCTGTCTCTCGTTCGACAACGGGCACTGTGCTTACAACCTGGTGTGTTGCAGCTATATATAGCAGCATGGGTTCGCCGACATTTGGCGCGGCCAGGATTTGATTGGTGGCCAAGAGGGCTTTTATTTCTTCCAGTCCGGCCATCGCCGCATACGTCGACTCGAAGTGTTTGGTGCATTGAACAAGGCGATAAAGAGGAAGTGCCTTTTCTCCCAATCGGGAGATGAAGTGGCTCAAGGTGGCCATGCATCCAGATAATTTCTGGATTTGCCTGAGGTCTGTTGGGGTAGCCAACTGTCACAGAGCTCGAATTTTAGCCGGGTTTGCTTTGGTTCCTCTATTGGAAACGATAAAGCCCAAGAGCTTTCCGGCAGGTATGCCGAAAACGCATTTTTCTGGGTTGAGCTTGATGTCATATGTTCGGAGATTGTCAAACGTAAGCATCAAGTCGTCTATTAAAGATTCGACGTGGCTGGTTTTGATGACAACAACGTCCACATATGCCTCCATTGTTTTGCTGATATGTGTTTCTAGACATGTCTGAATCATGCGTTGATAGGTTGCACCGGCGTTTTTGAGCCCGAAAGGCGTGGTGTTAAAACAGAAGGGGCCGTATGGAGTGATAAATGCCGTTGCGGCTTGATCAGACTCCGCCATCTTGATTTGATGGTATCCGGAGTATGCGTCGAGGAAACACAAAGAGTCGTGTCATGCGGTAGCGTCGATGATTTGATCGATGCGGGTGTAGGGGAAGGGATTCTTGGGGCAAGCCTTATTCAGGTCCTTGAAATCGACGCATAGGCGCCAGGATTTGTCCTTCCTTGGTACCATCACCAGGTTTGCTAGCCAGTCCGAATGTTTTATTTCTATGATGAATCCAGCCTCGAGTAGTTTGGCTAGATCTTCTCCCATGGCTTGTTTCTTGGCTTCTGAAAAGCACCGAAGAGTCTGCTTGACCGGCTTGTATCCCTTTAATTTGTTTAGGCTATGCTCGGCCAGCCTGTGTGGGATACCTGGCATGTCTGAAGGATGCCAGACGAAGATGTCCCACTTTTCGCGCAAGAACTCTCATAGTGCGACGCCTATTGTGGGGTTTAGCTGTGCCCCAATTGATGATGTTTTTGTAGGGTACGTCGGGTGGACCTGGAATTTGACTATTTCGTCTGCTGGTTTAAAAGAGGTGGACTTGGGTCGTTTGTTGAGTATCACGTCGTCCCTGTCCATTGTGGAACGCAGCGCAGTTAACTCTTCGGCCGCGAGTGCTTCGGATAATGCCTCCAGGGCTAGTGCGGCGGTTTTATTTTCGGCGCGGATTGCTATGTCCGGATCACTGGCTAGAGTGATGATTCCATTGGGCCGAGGCATCTTAAGCTTCATGTACCCGTAATTGGGTATGGCTTGGAAGCTTGTGAATGCATCCCACCCTAAAAGGGCGTGGTATCCACTGTTAAACGTGGCCACTTGGAATGTGATTTCTTCAGACCTATAATTCTCCGGCGTGCCGAATACCACGTCCAGTGTAATATTTCGTGCACATCGTGCCTCCTGACTGGGGATGATTCCCCCGAAGGTCGTACTGCTTTGCTCAATGCGGCTCTTATCTATTTCCATTTTGTTAAGAGTTTCCTCATAGATGAGGTTTAATCTGCTGCCGCCATCCAAGAGTACTTTAGTAAGCCGGAAGGCGTCCACAATTTGACTAAGTACCAAAGCGGCTGGTGCTCGGACTGTTCGGAATTGAGGTTCGTCGCTGGCATTGAAGGTTATGGTCGTCTCGTTCCAAGGATTTATTTCTTCGACGTGGCAGACTTCGGCAAGGCTACAGAGTGCTCGCTTACGCCTATTGTTTGAGGAGAAAGTCTCGAAGACTGTCAGTACTATATTGTTATTCTCCGTGGGATGCTACTCTGCGGTATTGTTGATCAGGAGGTCCTCACCGCTCTTGGCCACCTGCCGGAGTATCCAACATGTTCTAAGGCTGTGTGTTGGTATGATACCCGGTGTGCTATGAATTTTGCATTGCCTGTTGAGCCATCCCTCCAGTACGGTTCCATGCCCTGTAGAGGGCTTTGGCTTCTTTGTGATTGGACTGGGTGACTTGCGAGAGCGCACCCTTTTAGTTCGGACTAGGGGTTTAGTTAGAGCCGGAGGATCCCAGAATTTTGCTTGGGTTTTCCAAGCGCTTTCCATCGCGTAGTACTTCTGTTGTAGCGACCTGACCCAAAATCGGTCAAATCTACGTATGCATTCATCCCAAGATCATCTTTGGTACTCACGATACATCGATAAAGTAATCAAAGTTCAATCACACCTGAATATCATTAAGCGATTCTCATATAGAGTCTTTATTACAAGGGAATAAATTTGGCTCAAGGCCAACTCATGAGAAATAAACTAAAAACACTGCGAGCGTCGAAGATAAGTGAGTCCATCCGACTCAAAGGGCAATCGCCAAGCGCGGAGCGTAGCCTCACTCTGATCGAATATATCTACGCAACATAATACGTTGCAGCCATGTAGGTCAGCTTTTGGAATAAGTGGCAAGTCATGAAGAATAACAATAATAAAGTTACTAACACTATATGCATTTTGGCTATGGAGCTCTAAGTTTCATCATTTTGTGAAAAGCAAATTTTACCCTACTACAGTGGACTTGCTTGCAAATTACTACAATTGTTGGTAGTTATTGAGATGGTTCCGCCAACCAATATCTCGTTCCCAAATTATTAAGTCATAAAACCCTCAAATTTATTCATTAGTTTTAGTGTTGAGATATCCGAATACTTCCAAGTTCGAGGCTCAAATGTCCGTAACGGGACACGGCTAATCAATTAGATTTTTAACTCTGCAGAGGGTTGCGACTTTCCCGCAAGAATCATTCCCTCCTTTAAAGTCTTAGCACTTCATGGTGTTTGAAGGCGGACGAATGAAACAGGGTCTTCAAAGAGTTCTTCCGCCACAGCGGTACCCATCCAATCCTACCGTTCGTCTACTTCTCGTAGTACCGTCCAGCCAGCGTCACTACTAGGGTCAACCCAGCCAGAGCCCATAATGGCTTGCGGCTGCACAGTAAGCTTCGGTCATGGGGCATCCATCCTTCTCTTTGTGGCTGGGTGAAGCTTTCCGCAGGATGTCATGGCGCTTCTCCATGCATCCCGCCACCACTGGGTGCTCCAGGTGCCCGTCAACCGTCCTCCACCCAAAGTGATTTTCGAAGTCCATCTTGATCATTGTAGTTCATGGGGTTGTCATCATCATTGACTCTCACATCTTGCTTATGAATTTCACTCATCCCAAATCCGTCTCGAGCATAGCAAAATAACTACTACGTCCCGGGGTCATGGTAACAAGGGATTGGTTCATCCTACCACATGATACTACTCAAGTTTAATGACTTCAAGATTTCACTACTACATGCATGGTGGGGTGGTGACAACTACTAATGCACAAAAACATAGGTATAGAAATAACATGATCAAAACTTGCCTTGCTGATGATCCTCGTAAGCTAAAGAGTCGTAGTAGCAAGCTTCGCACTCCGGAAACTCTACCGAGACAAACAATAACACAATAAGCACAAAGCAATAGGATCACACAACATAACAAAAGTAACATAACACAACAAAACAACCAAAACCAAATCAAAAAGGAAAACTCAAAGAAACCAATTCAAAGTTTTCCCTACTCCAAACAATAACTAAAAATAGTTTTTATATAACAAAATTTCCTTAATATAACCTAATCATGGTTTTAAGTTAACTTAACAGAAAAGGTTTCACTAAGCAACTAGGAGCAAAAAGAATTAATTAAAAGCTATTATAAAACTCATTTTAGGCCTAATCCAATTTCCATTAAGAAAAATAATTTAAAACTTTTATTAATTATAAATAAAAGTTCATCTACTAGAATGACAGAAACTAACCTAGAATAACTAATCACAAGTTAAAAATAAATTCATTTACTAATTAAAATATTAGGAAAACAGGAACTAGTTAATTAATTAGAATTAATAGGATTCTGCTTAAGACTAATTATTTATTAATCCTAAAATACCCAAGTTAATTTCTAGGGTTTGGCAATGACAAAATAAAGTTGGGACAAAAGAATCATGCAAAAATAATTTTTCTAACTCAAGTTATAGCAGATTTACTATTCTGGCTAAAACTAAAATAAAGCAATTTTAATTAATTTTTAACATAGCTAAATATATATTCTACAGAAACTACATAAAATTTGCAATCCAACAAAAAAAGAATCACTCAAAAATATTAAACAGAATAAAAGATATGAATTTTTGAAAACAGAAACTATTCTGCTAAAACAGAAAATCAAAATAAAAGAAAAAAGGCCTAATGGGCCTATACTGTGCACTAGGCGTTAAATAGTCTAACGGGCCTCGAGTTAAAACTAAAACGGGCCGGCTAATTGACTAAAACCTAACTAATAAACCGACGAACCGGCGGTTTCTAATAAAACTTACCCCTTGAGGTTCTAATCCTAACCGCTCATCTAGGATCGGACGGGAGGGTGATGCTGGTGGCTTACGGACTCGGCACGGCGGCAGCGGCGGCGAAGTCGTCGGGGCTTCCAGGCGTCAGTGAGCTCCAGCGAGTCGTCGGGAGGATCTTGAGGGAGCACGGGAGTGGTTCGTGGGGTCGGGGTGGTCGGGAGGACTAGGGCGTCGGCGGCGGCGACAATGGCGGCGAGGCTCGGGTCTCCGCGAGCACGAACAGGAGGAGAGAGGTGCGGCGAGGTCTCGGGGAATGGGGTGCGGGCTCGGCTTTATAGCCAGGGCCTCGGGCTCGCTTGGGATCGAGGCGTCGGGATCCCGGATTCTTGGGATCCGCGATCCTCAGCGTCTTGGCGTTCGTGGGCGAGGGGGAAGAAGATGGGGCGGGGCCCATGGGTCGAGAGAGAGGGGGTGGTGTTGAGCGGGTGGCGAAGCCTAGGAGATTCAAGCGAGCGGGCGAGGAGGTGAGCTGGGCGGCTCGGCTCGGCTGGCTGGCGAGTGGGCAGGCTATTGGTGGGCAGGAGGGGAGGAAGTCTTGCTGGCTGGGCCTGGGGTGGCCTGGCTGGCGCCCGAGGGGATTTTTCTTTTTAGAATTTTATTTTTTTAAAATAAAACAAAAACAGAAATAAAACTATATCTATAAATATTTTATATAGGGTATATATATACCAAAATGATCAGGGGAATATTCCCTTTCATTTGAACATTTTTCCAAAGGCAAAATCCAAACTTTATAAAAATCTATTTTTTTCAAATTCAAATAAAATTCAGATTTGAATCCAAATCTTTTGGCATTGTTTCCTCTGATATTTTTGGAGTGTCATGTTTGCTCCTCTCATACTTTTGATCAAGTATTTATCAGGCTTAGTTTTTGAAATGATTCCCACTTGCCAAAGTTTGAAATTCAAATTCAAAACTCAAAATTCTCTGAAACTTCAAATGGCATTCAAATTCAAACAGGATGCATAGGATGCTTAGCTATAATTGTAAAACATTCCAAATAGAAAATTTGGGATGTTACAAACCTACCCACCTTAAGATGAATCTAGCCCTCGAGATTCGGGTTAACTAACAAATAGGTGCGGATGGTCTCGAAGAAGGTCTTCTTGGCGTTCCCAGTGGCTTCTTCCTCGGTGTGGTGACTCCACAAAGACCTTGCAAAACTTGATGACCTTGCTGCGGGTGACTCGCTTGCGGTCTCGAGAATCAGGACGGGTTTCTCCTTGTAAGTCAGATCCTTTGTCAAGTTGTATGGCCTCTAGGGGCCTTTGTGTCTCTCAACGGAACATCGGCCATGTCGGCATGGCACTTCTTCAATCGAGAAACATGGAAGACATCATGAACTCTGGACAATCCTTCCGGCAATTCCAACTTGTATGCAACTTCTCCACGACGTTCGAGGATTTTGTAGGGGCCAATGAATCGGGGTGCTAACTTTCCCTTGACTCCAAACCTCTTGATTCCACGAAGTGGTGACACACGAAGATATGCTCGGTCTCCCACTTCGTAAGTCACTTCCTTGCGCTTACTGTCGGCATAACTCTTCTGTCGCGACTGTGCTATCTTGAGCCGATCTTGAATCAGCTTGACTTTCTCTTCGGAATCCCTGACAAGGTCGGAACCGAAAAGTGATCGATCTCAACACTATCCCACAAATGGTGTTCGCACCTCCTTCCGTATAGAGCTTGAAGGGGCCATCTTCAAACTGGATTGATAACTGTTGTTGTATGAGAACTCTGCGTCGGCAAATTATCATCCCAGCTAGACCCATAGTCTAGCACACAAGCTCTCAACATGTCCTCCGAATCTGATTGACTCTCTCGGTCTGTCCATCATCTGCGGATGAAAAGTTGTCTTGAATTCCAGCCTCGTACCTAAAGTTTCATGCAATGCTTCCAAAACTTTGAGGTAAACTGCGTTCCTCTATCGACACGATTTTCCTCGGAACTCCATGCGGACATCGATCCTGGTCATGTATATCTTGGCCAACTTGGCACTGGTATAGGTAGTCTTCACGGAATGAAGTGAGCTACCTTGGTCAAGCGATCAACTACTACCCAGATAGAATCATAACCTGAGCGGGTCTGGGTAATCTGTGATGAAATCCATACCAAGTTTCTCCCATTTCCAATCGGGAATCGGCAAAGGTTGAAGTAACCTGCTGGCTTCGATGTTCTGCGCCTTTACGTTGACAAACATCACATCTTGCTACGTACTCGGCAATATCCTTCTTCATACCGTCCACGAAACTTTGCTTCAAATCCAGGTACATCTTGGTGTTGCGGGATGAATCGAGTCTGATGAATCATGAGCCTCTGAAGAATTAGCTTCTGAGCTCGGGATCATTGGGCACATAATCGATCCTCAAACCATATAGTTCCGTGTTCATCCTTACGGAATCCTTTAGCTTTTCCTTCCTCCATCTTTTGCTTTATCTCATCGATTTCCTTGTCCGACTTCTGGGCTTCACGAATCCTTTCGGTCAAGGTGGACTGAACTTCCAGAGTTGCAACAAATCCTTTCGGAACTATCTCCAGTCGGAGATCTCTGAGGTCATCGACTAACTCCTGGGGTAATCCTCCTGCTGTAAGAGTATTCACATAACTCTTACGGCTCAAAGCATCTGCTACAACATTAGCTTTACCGGGGTGGTAATGCAATCTCATGTCGTAGTCCTTTATCAACTCTAGCCATCTCCTCTGCCTGAGGTTTAATTCCTTCTGCGTGAAGATATACTTCAAACTCTTGTGATCTGTGTAGACATCACAACGATTTCCGATGAGGAAATGTCTCCAGGTCTTGAGTGCATGCACTACAGCTGCTAACTCCAAATCATGCGTGGCATAATTCATCTCATGAGGCCGTAGCTGTCTGGAGGCATAAGCTACAACCTTACCTTCCTGCATCAATACTCCTCCGAGTCCTTGACGAGAAGCGTCTAATAAACCTGGTATTCCTTGTGTATGTCCGCAAAATCAACCTTTGGGCGGTGACCAACCGTTTCTTCAATTCCTGAAAACTGGCTTCACATTCCTCGGTCCAAACATACTTGGCTTCCTTCTTCAACAGCTCAGTCATGGGCTTGGCAATCTTCGAAAGTTCTCAATGAACCTCTCATAATATCCTGCGAGTCCGAGAAAACTGCGGATCTCCTTGACGAGGTGGGGGCGCCAATCGGTGACTGATTCAACCTTGGCGGGATCAACTGCTATTCCTTCTCCTGAAATAACATGTCAGGAATCCAACTTCCTTCAACCAAAATTCACATTTGCTGAACTTGGCATACAACCGATGTTCTCGAAGTTTCTCGAAACTAGTCGCAAATGTTCCTTATGTTCTTCCTCGCTCTTGGAAAATCAATATATCATCGATGAACACCACGACAAACTTGTCCAAATACTCCATGAACACCTTGTTCATCAAATTCATGAAGTATGCAGGAGCATTAGTCAATCAAATGACATGACGGTATACTCATATAAACCATACACAGTAGTGAATGCTGTTTTGGGTATATCCTTTTCACGAATCTTCAACTGATGATACCCTGATCGAAGATCGATCTTAGAGAATACCTTGGCTCCAACAAGCTGATCAAACAAGTCATTGATCATCGGCAGAGGGTACTTGTTCTTGATGGTTACTTCGTTCAATGCACGATAATCCACAACCATCCTCAAGCTTCCATCCTTCTTCTCTACCAAAAGAATGGGGCTCCCCAAGGTGATGAGCTTGGGCGAATATATCCTTTCTCCAATAACTCATTTATTTGATCCTTGATCTCTTTCAACTCATTCGGTGGCATCCGATAAGGTCTCTTGGATATTGGGGCTGTGCCGGGCAATAACTCGATCAGAAATTCAATGTCCTGTCGGTGGCATTCTGGTAATTCCTCCGGAAACACATCGGAAATTCTTGCACTACGGCACTTCCTCTGAACAACTCCGTGAGGGAATGCACTGATTCTTCATCTGGCTGTGCTGGCTACATACTTGATCCTCTTACGCTCCGGGTGGTGAGCGAGAATAGACTTCTTGAGCACGATCAATGTTCCTTCAAACTTTGACAACCAATCCATGCCTAGGATTACATCCAAGGTCTGGGTTTCCAACACTATGAGGTCCACGGAAATTTGTGGTTCCCGATGTTGAGGTTGCGGGACAGCCTACACCTGCCATCATTTCTCCTCCTGCGGGCCCGACGCGAAGGGGCTTCTAAGGGTTCTAGTCGTAACCCGTACTTTTCCACAACTACCCTTGATATGAATGAATCGTTGCACGTAATCAAAGAGAACCAAAACTGAGCGTGAATTCAATAAAACTTACCAACCACGATTGTCGGCTGATCATAGGCGTCCTCCACGTCGATGTGGTTCACCCGAGCACGAGGGAGCGGATTTGGCTTCTTCTTTGAGCCTCCATTGCCATTTCCATTCCTCTGCTTGGCCTCCGGGCGTCGGTGGCGTAGTGCCCCGTCTTCGGCACTTGAAGCGGTGATGTGGCTCAGATCCTTGAAGCCGGGCAGAACGGTGCTGATTGCCATTACCGTTTCCATTGCCATTGCCATGGCCTGACTTGTTGTCTGGTTGCGGTTGTTCCCATTTCCTCCATGGTTATGACCTCCATGGTTATGATGGGTGTGCCCTCCCGAGTATGGTGCATAGCGGGCTTCTGCTGAGCTCTGAGTTGTGCTTCCCTGGCTGTACTTCCGCTTGCGGCTTTCTATCTGCTGCTGCTTGCCTTCAACAATGGTGGCCTTGTCTACCAGCTCACGGTAGTTGTTGAAAGTAGCCACAATAAGCTGCATGCTCAGTTCATCATTGAGTCCCTCAAGGAACTTCTCCTGTTTGGCGGCATCTGTGGCCACATCATCGAGGGGCATAGCGAAGCGAGCTTGCTGAATTCATCCACGTCTTGTGCCACAATGCGGTTCCCTGGCGCAAGTTGCGGAACTCACGCTTCTTGAGACTCATGGCTCCAGTGAGACATGAGCGGTCTGAAGGCCTGCTGGAATTGATCCCAAGTGATGGCACCAATGGGAAAAGTGGCGGTGTAATTCTCCCACCAAGAAGCTGCAGGTCCATCCAGTTGATGCTGTGACAAGCGCACCTTCTCACATCGGTGCATCCAACGGTGACTAGCTCTCTTCGATTTTGCGGAGCCAATCATCAGCCACAATCGGCTCGGTGCTACTAGAGAACACTGGCGGATTCAACCTCGAAATCGAGTCAAGTTGTCCACGATGGGTGGTGGCGGTGGCGGTGGATTGTTGGTGGTGTTGTTCGATTACGAATAAGGAGTTGCATCGGTGCATTCTGCTGCTGGAGCAGCTGGGTGAGCTCGGCGGAAACCAAAGTCACGTCTCGGAGGCATCTGGTGTTTTGGAGGGATGAGAAAATTAGAATAGAACAATGGTCTATGAGGAATAACACTACCCATATGAATGCACAATCATAACACACCAATCATTTATTCATTCCACTCAAACATGGTTCAAACTCGATTACAAAAGCTCATGACTAATCGAAGGAAAACATCGGCCTAACTGATCGATTTAAAAAGTAAAAGATAACATGGTGGTCGACTAAAAGTCTTCATCGATGGCGCCTCCTCTTGGGGTTTCCTTGGTGGTACTCCTTGAAATCCTGATCATTGCTCACGAGGGTGCTTCATCTCCACTCGGGTAAAGGTCCTCTCCCAAGTCCATCTTTTCCTCTATCGCGCAAGCTTCATCTTCAGGTCGTCGACTATCTCCATGAAGTCCGTGATTTCTTCCTCATAGCCAAGGAAGTCTGCGTGCCTTCTCCTCCAGTTCGAGTTCATGAACAAAAGCTTCCGTGTGTCTTGAGTTCTGGCGAGTCTGAATCTCCGTTTCGAGAAGACACTCCAAGTCTGGATGTATGAGAGAGTGGAATCGTCCTCAATGGTGCGGATGATATCTCCATTCCTTGCCTGCGAGAAACCATGGCGAGTCTCGAGTGATCGAGCTCGGCCTGTACTCCTCTCGGAGATGTCAAAGTGCTCGATAGATCGCCACGTCCCTTCCGATGATCCAGTTGAACTCGGTGAACTCAAAGTTGATAGGCTCCGTGTGTCCTCCAAAGGTTCTCCCTGGGATATGCACTTCAATCCTGTAGCGGGTGTCCGTCGGAAGTGCATTAGTGGGTTTCCCGGTGATCGAGGGTAGAGCTATCTTCAGCTGCTTCACCATCTGGACCAGCTTTCTTCCGAAGGGCATCGTCTCATCGGGCTGGCAGAACTCCGGTAGCAAACTGGGTGAACTCGTGCCATCTAGAATGTTGCACATGGGAGAAGAGTCGAAATTGAGCAGGGGAGAATTATGGAATGAAAAGGATTCAAAGTAAATGGTCTTTTCTTATGGCTTTCCGATCCTAGGGGTTACGATCCTACGGTCAGCGTGTGCTCTGATACCATCTCTGTAGCGACCTGACCCAAAATCGGTCAAATCTACGTATGCATTCCATCCCAAGATCATCTTTGGTACTCACGAAGACATCGATAAAGTAATCAAAGTTCAATCACACCTGAATATCATTAAACGATTCTCATATAGAGTCTTTATTACAAGGGAATAAATTTGGCTCAAGGCCAACTCATGAGAAATAAACTAAAAACACTGCGGAAGCGTCGAAGATAAGTGAGTCCATCCGACTCCAAAGGGCAATCGCCAAGCGCGGAGCGTAGCCTCACTCCTGATCGGAATATATCTCTGCAACATAATACGTTGCAGCCATGTAGGTCAGCTTTTGGAATAAGCTGGCAAGTCATGAAGAATAACAATAATAAAGTTACTAACACTATATGCATTTTTGGCTGTGGAGCTCTAAGTTTCATCATTTTGCGAAAAGCAAATTTTACCCTACTACAGTGGACTTGCTTGCAAATTACTACAATTGTTGGTAGTTATTGAGATGGTTCCGCCAACCAATATCTCGTTCCCAAATTATTAAGTCATAAAAACCCCTCAAATTTATTCATTAGTTTTAATGTTGAGATATCCGAATACTTCCAAGTTCCAGAGGCTCAAATGTCCGTAACCGGGGACACGGCTAATCGATTAGATTTTTAACTCTGCAGAGGGTTGCGCACTTTCCCATAAGAATCATTCCCTCCTTTAAAGTCTTCGCACTTCATGGTGTTTGAAGGCGGACGAATAAACAGGTCTTCCAAAGAGTTCTTCCGGCCCGCGGTACCCATCAATCCTACCGTTCGTCTACTTCTCGTAGTACCGTCCAGCCAGCGTCACTACTAGGGTCAACCCAGCCAGAGCCCATAATGGCTTGCGGCTGCAGAGTAAGCTTTCGGTCATGGGGCATCCATCCTTCTCTTTGTGGCTGGGTGAAGCTTTCCGCGAGGATGTCATGGCGCTTCTCCATGCATCCCGCCACCACTGGGTGCTCCAGGTGCCCGTCAACCGCCCTCCACCCAAAGAGTGATTTTCCAAGTCCATCTTGATCATTGTAGTTCATGGGGTTGTCATCATCATTGACTCTCACATCTTGCTTATGAATTTCACTCATCCCAAATCCGTCTCTGAGCATAGCAAAATAACTACTACGTCCGGGGTCAAGGTAACAAGGGATTGGTTCATCCTACCACATGATACTACTCAAGTTTAATGACTTCAAGATTTCACTACTGCATGCATGGTGGGGTGGTGACAACTACTAATGCACAAAAACATAGGTATAGAAATAACATGATCAAAACTTGCCTTGCTAATGATCCTCGTAAGCTAAAAAGTCGTAGTAGCAAGCTTAGCACTCGAAACTCTACCGAGACAAACAATAACACAATAAGCACAAAGCAATAGGATCACACAACATAACAAAAGTAACATAACACAACAAAACAACCAAAACCAAATCAAAAGGAAAACTCAAAGAAACCAATTCAAAGTTTTCCCTACTCCAAACAATAACTAAAATAGTTTTATATAACAAAAATTTCTTAATATAACCTAATCATGGTTTTAAGTTAACTTAACAGAAAAGGTTTCACTAAGCAACTAGGAGCAAAAAGAATTAATTAAAAGCTATTACAAAACTCATTTTAGGCCTAATCCAATTTCCATTAAGAAAATAATTTAAAACTTTTATTAATTATAAATAAAAGTTCATCTACTAGAATGACAGAAACTAACCTAGAATAACTAATCACAAGTTAAAAATAAATTCATTTACTAATTAAAATATTAGGAAAACAGGAACTAGTTAATTAATTAGAATTAATAGGATTCTGCTTAAGACTAATTATTTATTAATCCTAAAATACCCAAGTTAATTTCTAGGGTTTGGCAATGACAAAATAAAGTTGGGACAAAAAGAATCTTGCAAAAAATAATTTTTCTAACTCAAGTTATAGCAGATTTACTATTCTGGCTAAAACTAAAATAAAGCAATTTTAATTAATTTTTAACATAGCTAAATATATATTCTACAGAAACTACATAAAATTTGCAATCCAACAAAAAAAGAATCACTCAAAAATATTAAACAGAATAAAAGATATGAATTTTTGAAAACAGAAACTATTCTGCTAAAACAGAAAATCAAAATAAAAGAAAAAGGCCTAATGGGCCTATACTGTGCACTAGGCGTTAAATAGTCTAACGGGCCTCGGGTTAAAACTAAAAACGGGCTGGCTAATTGACTAAAAACCTAACTAATAAACCGGACGAACCGGCCGGTTTTCTAAATAAAACTTACCCCTTCGGGAGTTCTAATCCTAACCGCTCATCTAGGATCGGACGGGGAGGTGATGCGGTGGCTTACGGACTCTGGCGGCAATGGCGGCGAGAGTCGTCAGGGCTTCAGGCGTCGGTGAGCTCCAGCGAGTCGTCGGGAGGATCTTGAGGGGAGCACGGGAGTGGTTCGGTGGGGTCGGGGTGGTCGGGAGGACTAGGCGTCGGCGGCGGCGACAATGGCGGCGGGGCTCGGGTCTCCGGCGGCACGAACAGGGAGGAGAGGGGTCTGGCGAGGTCTCGGGGAATGGGGTGCGGGGCTCCGGCTTTTATAGCCAGGGCCTCGGGCTCGCTTGGGATCGAGGCGTCGGGATCCCGGATCTTGGGATCCGCGATCCTCGGCGTCTTGGCGTTATGTGGGCGAGGGGAAGAAGATGGGCGGGGCCCATGGGTCGAGAGAGAGAGGGGGGTGGTGTTGGCGGGTGGCGAAGCCTAGGAGATTCAGGCGAGCGGGCGAGGAGGTGAGCTGGGCGGCTCGGCTCGGCTGGCTTGGCAGTGGGCAGCTGGCCGGGCCAAAGGGGAGGGGTCTTGGCACTGGCTGGGCTGGGGTGGCTGGCTGGCGCCGAGGATTTTTCCTTTTAGAATTTTATTTTTAAAATAAAACAAAAACAGAAATAAAACTATATCTATAAATATTTTATATAGGGTATATATATATATATACCAAAATGATCAGGGGAATATTCCCTTTCATTTGAACATTTTTCCAAAGGCAAAATCCAAACTTTATAAAAATCTATTTTTTTCAAATTCAAATAAAATTCAGATTTGAATCCAAATCTTTTGGCATTGTTTCCTCTGATATTTTTGGAGTGTCATGTTTGCTCCTCTCATACTTTTGATCAAGTATTTATTAGGCTTAGTTTTTGAAATGATTCCCACTTGCCAAAGTTTGAAATTCAAATTCAAAACTCAAAATTCTCTGAAACTTCAAATGGCATTCAAATTCAAACAGGATGCATAGGATGCTTAGCTATAATTGTAAAACATTCCAAATAGAAAATTTGGGATGTTACATCTGTACTATGGCCGCCAAGTCGGCGAAGTGTGCTATTTCACGACGACTTATGGCGTTGAGAATTCCCTTGTCCGTGCAATTTTTGCAAAAGAATGAGATTGCGTCTTTCTCGTGACAGTCCTGAACCTTGCTCATTACAAGGAGGAATCTGGCCCAGAAGTGATGTACTTTCTCTTGGGGCTCTTGTCTAATGTGGGAAAGATCACTTGTGTCTGGGTGGGTGGGTAAATTTAAGCCCAAATCCCGATCCGATCTGAGCCCAAGAGGCAAAGGAGCTTCCGAGCTAGGCAGCTTGGGCTCCAGGATGTTGCCCAATATTTGTGGTCCATTGCCCGATTCTATGTTTGGAGCCTGGGCCATGTCTTCCCATAGACGGGTGTCCGGCTCAAAGAGCTCGGGAAACCAGACATAGTTCATCCTCAAAATAGAGGAAGAATTGTTGTTTTGTTCCTCCACCACCGCTATCTGATGGGTGAGCGGCGGAGAGTTAATCTCCCTCTGGTCGGGTTTAAGCCCGATCCGATCATAGTCCGAAGCGACTCCAAGTGCGGCGATGTGATCCAAGAGCTCGTTAAGGGAGGAGAGCTTCATTGGATCCATCTGCTCGGTGAATTCCGAGCTGACGTGGAGGCTGTTCTTGATGACCTGAGAAGTCATCGTCGGCGTGGCGGCAGAACTGGCGACCATGATGAAACCGCCTAGCTGGAGAGTCTGGCCTACAGCCAGGGTTCCTCTAGAGGTGATGTTGTCATTGACAACAAGGCGAGCCATCAAGACTTATCGGGACGGCACAGTGGAACTCTGAATGAAAGCACCAATGTCGGTGTCAAAACCGGCGTATCTCGGGTAGGGGGTCCCGAACTGTGCGTCTATGGCTAATGGTAACAGAAGGCAGGGGACACGATGTTTTATGCAGGTTCGGGCCCTCTCGATGGAGGTAATACCCTACTTCCTGCTTGATTGATCTTGATGATATGAGTATTACAAGAGTTAATCTACCACGAGATCGTAGAGGCTAAACCCTAGAAGCTAGCCTATGATTATGATTGTTGTTGTCCTCTGAGACTAAACCCTCCGGTTTATATAGACACCGGAGGGCTAGGGTTACAGTCGGTTCTGAGAAGGAAATCTACATATCCGAATTGCCAAGCTTGCCTTCCACGCAAAGGAGAGTCCCATCCGGACACGGGACGAAGTCTTCTATCTTGTATCTTCATAGTCCAACAGTCCGGCCAAAGTATATAGTCCGGCTTTCCGAGGACCCCTTAATCCAGGACTCCCTCACCCGGCCCGCCGCATCCCCGGCGACCCGCAACCCCGGCGCGCCGCATCCCCGGCGACCCGCAACCCCGGCGCGCCGCATCCCCGGAGACCCCTAGCCGCAACACGCCCCTTCCCCGGTGACCCCAGCCCCGGTGCCTCCGATCCCCACCGTCCACCGTCGCGCCTCCGGTCCAGCGAGACCAGGACTGCACTCGACTCCACAACACATCTCCGCTCCCGTCGCATCTCAGGTCAGCGCCGCGGGCCTCCCTCCTTCTGTCGCTCCTCCCAGCCTCCACATCTCTTCGAGGTGCTCCTCTCGCTGCCTCGTACTTGACCTTCCCACTCCTCCACCCATGCACTGCCGCTCCCTCCTGCTGTCCTCACCCACAAGCTCGGTCCCTAGACAAAAATTGTTGGATCGTACCAGTGCTGCTTCTCTGAGGAGGTGATCGTGCTGCACATGCACTAGCAAACAACATTGTCTCTGGTTTTGTTTCCCTTAACATTCGGTAAGACATGAAATTTTTCAGTGCTAGTTCGATGAAAGAAATGTCAGACACTAGGGGCGGCCGGAGTCGACGACAATGAGTAAGGGGGTAGGAGAGGGACAGAGCTTGGAGACGAGCGGTGGGTAGGAGAAGGAGATAAGATAGAATGTGGATCAGAATATTCTCATTTCAAACTTGCCTTTGCCCAACGCACCCGTTCGCTTATATAAGGCATTCTCGTTACAAAGGCCACGGCCCAACTCACGTACACTCCATTACATGGCCCATTACCCAGCTATTTAACTCTGCTTTCTCCCACCCTATGTCTTGGACCGCTCGATCGCCTGCTCTGCACTGCTTATAGTACCCTCCCCTGAAGATCCAGCTTGCCCCCAAGCTGGTGCGCTCGGGTATCGCGACTTGAGAATGTCGTAATCCTCCCAGGTCGCTAATGAGGCAGGAAGCGTCGCCCATTTCACCAAAATCTGCAAATGTGCTCTGTTCTTCTTCTTTACCAGTCGCCGATCAAGAATTTCCTCCAGCACCACCCCGGGTACTGACAGATCCACTGGCACTGGTAATGAGGTGAACACCGGGGTGTGATCTGGGACATGTCCCTTCAACCGGGAAACATGGAAGACCGGGTGCACTTGGCTCCCTCGTGGTAACTCCAGGCGATACGCTGCACCGCCCACTTTGTCCAAAATTTTGTAAGGGCTAAAGTACTTGAGAGCCAGCTTGTGACACAGACGATTCACCACAGTAGATTGAGCATAGGGTTGTAACCTTAAGTAGACCATTTCGCCAAACGCAAACTCCCTCTCAGACCTCTTTCGATCCGCAAACTGTTTGTACTTGCATTGAGCTCTTGTCAGATGTTCCTTCAGAGCAGCGTTGTGCTCAATGTGTTTGGCCAGCCACGTTTGCACGTCTGGATTCTGAGATGTAGCATGTCCCCATAATTGGCCCATATTGGGGGCATGGCCGTAGAGTGCTTGATATGGTGTACAGCCCAAGGAGGAGTGATATGAGGTGTTGTGCCAAACTTCTGCTTGTGGTAGCCACGCTGCCGACTTCTTTGGAGAATCATGCACTCCACACCGAAGGTGCATTTCCAAACATTGGTTCACACGCTCCGTTTGACCATCTGTTTGTGGGTGATAGGCCGTGCTCATCTGCAACTCAGTCCCCCATACACGAAACAGCTCCTTCCAGAATGAGCTAGTAAAGATCTTGTCTCTGTCAGAGACGATAGCCAGAGGCAAACCATGCAATTTCACGATATTGTTCGGGAAAACCTTGGCCACAGAAGCAGCTGTGAATGGATGCTTCAAATGAAGAAAATGGCTAAGTTTAGTGAAACGATCAACCACCACTAATATGGCACTGTACCCTTCTGACTTGGGCAATCCTTCAATGAAGTCCATGCTGATTTCTGGCCATGGACTGTCAGGTACAGGGAGAGGTTGCAGCAAACTAGGTTTCTTGCATAACTCATGTTTGGCTTGTTGACAAGTGGCACATTGTTTAACAAAGTTCTCCACAGCTCCCTTCATTCCCTGCCAACTGAATAGTTGCTTCACTCTGTGATATGTTGACAGGATGCCAGAGTGTCCCCCTATAGGACTGGAGTGAAATGCTTGTATCAGCTTAGTTTGGAGACCTGTGTTAGCTCGCACCCAAATCTTGTGATCTTGTTTAATTAAGCCCTCTTGCAACAGAAATCCAGGGCAAGCCTTTGGGTCTACTGCCAATTTTTGCAGTATTTCAGAAGCTATAGGATCCACTGAGTAGGAGTTAATATTTCTTGCACCCACACGGGTTTACTGCTGGACATAGCTTGTACTTGAAACAGATGGGCAACTCTAGACAGAGCATCAGCTACTGAATTTTCCACCCCTTTCTTGTACTGGATAGTAAATTGCAGTCCCACCAACTTGGTCATTGCTTTTCTTTGCAAATCTGAAGTCAAGTTTTGATCTCCCAAGTGGCACAAACTCTGGTGGTCAGTTTTGATCACAAAAGGGGCCCTAGATAAGTAAGATCTCCACCTGTCAATTGCCATCATAATTGCCAGGAATTCCTTTTCAAATATGGACTTTTTCTGATTGTTGACTCCCAGTGCTTTACTGAAGAAGGACACTCGATGATCTTCTTGTGACAACACTGCCCCAACTCACGTGTTGCAAGCATCTGTTAGTGAAGGTCTTGTTAAAATCAGGAAGAGCTAATACTGGTGTGTTGACCATATATAGCTTGTTTGAGCACTTGGAAAGCTTGCTGAGCTGCATCCGTCCATACAAAGGATTGCTTCTTGAGAAAAGTAGTGAGAGGTCTTGCCAACAGGCCATAATTTCTCACAAATTTCCTGTAATACCCTGTCAGGCCCAAAAACCCTCTTATTTCGGTAACATTTGTTGGCACAGGCCACTTCAACATTGCCTCAGTTTTTGCAGGATCTGTTGCTACACCTTGGTCAGAAATGATGTGCCCTAAATATTCCAGAGAGTTCTGAGCAAACACACATTTAGACTCCTTGACACACAACTGGTTTTCTTTGAGTATATCAAATACAGACTGTAGGTGCTCCAAGTGTTCTTCCAATGTGAAACTAAATATTAAAATATCATCCATGAATACCAGCACAAATTTCCTATTTGGCCCTGCAAACAGGAAATTCATCACCCACTGAAAGGTGCCTAGTGCAGTAGCTAAACCAAAGGGGATAACTCTAAATTGAAATTGTCCATGGTCTGTCTTGAAAGCTGTTTTGAACTCATCCTCTTCTTTCATTCGTATCTGATGGTAACCAGCTTAAAGATCCAATTTAGAAAACCATTTCCTTCCTCCTAATTCATCCAATATTTCATCAATAACTGGCATAGGAAATTTGTTCTTGACAGTTACTGCCATGAGTTTTCTATATTCCACACAGAACCTCCATGTACCATCTTTATTTTTGACCAATAATACAGGAGAAGCAAAAGGGATCATACTAGGTGTGATCAAACCAGCATCCAGCATTTCCTTGACCTGTTTCTCTATGTCATCTTTCTGTAAAGGTGAATATTTGTAAGGTCTACAATTAACAGGAACTGTCTCAGGTAGTAAATTAATAGAGTGATTAAAAGCTCTATTGGGAGGTAAAGATTTTGGATCCCTGAACACTTCCTTTTTCCTGTCTAACACCTGTTGCATAGCTGGAGGTGTTTCCAACACAGGTGCCATCAATCCTGTTTAGCCGAGCAGTTGCCCACACTTCATTCACTTTTTCCAACTTGGCTAGTTGATCTGCAGAAACTTCCTCAATACGATCTTGTTTTACTGGCAACACCCCTTGCAACTTGACTTCCTGACCCTGGTACTGAAACTGAATCCACTTCTCATCCCAATGACACTTCATCACCCCCATTGCTCCAACCAATACATTCCCAATATGATATCATGGTCTCCCAGTGGTAACACTTGCATTGAACTGCAGAAGGTGTGTCCCTGAATCCACCAGGTTAGGTTAGGTACTTTTTCCACACAATTTATTATATGACCATTTGCTACTTTCATAGGCATTGGCCTCTCCAATTTTTCTGAAGTGACAACAATTTTGTTTAATAAGTACTGATCTACAAAAGTGTGTGTGATGCCTGAGTCTACTAGAATCAGTACCACTTTATTTCCCACCAGAGCTCTGAGTTGAATTGTCTTAGGGTGGACAGCTCTAGACAGAGTTGTAGCAGACACAGTAGAACATTCTCCAGTTTCTCCTGTAATTAGTGCATCCAACACTGCGTCAGAGATTATCTCATGTGGATCCACAGCTTCAGCAGCTTTCAACTGAGCTTTCTCTGCTACTGGTTGATGACACACATGCCCTGGCATAAACTTGTCCCCACACTTGTAACATAGACCATTTGCTCATCTATATTCCTTCAGTTGCTTTGCTTTCCACAACTCTCCTGTTGCAAACCCTGATCTGTTGTCTGTCTTAGTATAAGAAGACTTGGGGAAACTAGGTTTGTTGTTCTTCTGTTGCAGCAATAAACCCTCCTGTACAGCAGCATATTGAGCTGCTACTTGCACTGAATAGGGAATTTGAAACTCCACTGCAGAGCGCAACTCATCCTTTAGGCCCATAATAAACCTTGTCACCAGAAACGTCTCACTGAGTGTTGGTTCATAGAGCCTTACTGTATAAACCAATTGGAGAAACTGCTGCTTGTACTCATCCACTGTGCCCAACTGCTTCAGCATCATCAGCTCTTTCATATTGAGTCTGTATACATCCACATCAAACTCCAACAACACCGCAACACACAACTGTTCCAAAGTATGAACTGCACCGGTTTGTTTGAAAGCTTGGTACCAATGGGCTGCATTGTCTGACAGATACAGAGATGAAGAAGTCACGTTGAAGCTGTCTGGGATGTTATACAACCTGAAAATCGCCTCACACTTGTCCAACCAGATCCGGACCTCTGTACCATCAAACTGCGGGAAATCCTTTTTCGGCATCCATTGCCGCTTGTTCGTGCCCTCGTCACAGATCGTAGTCACCGGTTGCTGCAGCCCAGGCGTGGTGTCAGGTACCTGAATAGGACGAGGTGGTGGCCGCCCAGGTAGCTTCGGCCCTGCCCCCAGAATGTTGTCGGAGACTTCAGACGCAGTTGGGGACGGCGTTTCTGCAGTATCCTACTGCTTGTGCAACTGAGCGGCATGTGTCTGATTCTTCTGCACTTGCCCCAACGTATCGCGGGATAGATCAACCTTGACTTGTACCTTGTCCAGTCGCGCTGTTTGTTCCGACAGCTTGGCGTCCAGAGCCTCAAGCTGAACGCGTATCCCATCGACAGCATCCAGCTTGTTCTGTGCTGCCCAAAGCGCCACGAACTCCTTCAGCATCCGCTCCTGGAGCGCTTCCATCTCGTCCGCCAGGAAGCGCGATTGCGGGTTGGGCTTGAATGTCGTCGTTGTCGCCGTTTTCCCCCAAATCAACCCACCTCAGGTCGGGAATTATGCAGATCGAACCCTAAGGTGATCCGCTACCGTGGCCTCGATTTGCCAGGTATGATTCAGGGAAAAAAATTGTGGCGCGGCGCCATGGCGAGACGCTTCCCAGGGCCCATCGAAGCGACGGCTCTAATACCAAACTGTTATGCCCTAGGGGCGGCCGGAGTCGACGACGATGAGTAATGGGGTAGTAGAGGGACAGAGCTTGGAGACGAGCGGTGGGTAGGAGAAGGAGATAAGATAGAATGGGGATCAGAATATTCTCATTTCAAACTTGTCTTTGCCCAACGCACCCGTTCGCTTATATAAAGCATTCTCGTTACAAGGCCCACGACCCAACTCACGTACACTCCATTACATGGCCCATTACCTAGCTGTTTAACTCTGCTTTCTCCCGCCCTATGTCTTGGACCGCTCGATCGCCTGCTCTGCACTGCTTACAAAAAGCAACAGCAGTTCACTAATCCAAAAAAAATCACATTTTTGGACGCACGCCAAGTGTTTGCTACAATGTCTTAGTGCACTGGACTACTAGCTTTGCTCTGTTCATCGTTTATTTTTAGCTAGCTACCGTGTGCTTGAAAATTGCTAGAGACGGCATGCTCCCCTTGGCTTCAACTACGCCGCGGGCCTGCTCCACTTGTCTTCCACGACGCCACCGGAAGACAAGCCTGGATGACGTCGTCCAAACCGCCGCACCGCCCGGCTGCCACGCTCCTCCAGCCACCATCCGGCAGCGTGCGGTGCTCCAAGCACGTCCTCTGGATGCCCCCTCCTATTGCCTACTCCCTACGAAGCGCCCGACCATCTTCCTCCGGCCTCATCCGTCCAGGTATGGTACTCAGACCAGTTCAAGTAGTGATGTTGCAACAAGTATAGCTCCTCCCCTGTCAAGCTTAGTGAGCCAAAAAAGAGCATCTTGATGGATGATTGCTAGCTCACTTCATCACTGGCTAATTTTACCGTCTACTAACTTGTGGTTAATTCCTTCTATCCTTCTGTTGTATATTATTTGGAGATTTATAATTGCGGATGCGCAACTTGTCATGAAAAGTTCCAAAAATTGCCGTATATTAAGTTCAAATGTTTCACTTATGAGTAGAACTTTTGTAGTTTGCTTGAACTGATAGTTGAGACTTGCTGAGCCTCCATGCTTTGTAGTTGGTGTGAATTGATAGTTGAGACTCGATGAACTCTGTCCATCCCGACTGTTGAACTATAGCTAATGGTTTTGTGAACTAGTAAAGAGTTTTTGTTTCTTTCATATGTTCTTGTGATATTTGATACCTTTCTGAACTAATTTCTGGTACTATGCGTAGGCTTAAGATCATCCTATATAGATCAACGGTTACTATTTCTTTGCTCTGGGTATATTTCTCAATAGCATTTTGTTTCTATAAGTTTGTTGAAACCTACCTAATATATAGCTAATTCAACATATGGCATTTCTGCTACATTTGTATGCCCACACCCTCATATGTTTGTACAAAAAAGAAAATGGATGTTAGAGTGGGTGATTAAAAAACTCAATGTTCTTCTGTTATTCGAGAAGGCACCTGAAAAAATGTTCACCTTGGTTAGATGAACCAAATGGGTTGTGTAGTTCTTCTGTTATTTGAGGAGGCACCTAAAAAAATAAACAGAATAAATAAGATTGCAGTAACAACCAGGTTGAACTTTTTGTAATTTTTTGTGTATGATTGCAGTACTTTTTGTAAAAAAACACATGGTACTTTGTAAAAAAACACCCCGAATTTGTTTGGACTAATCGTTCGACTTCTTTCGTATAGAAGATCCAAAAAGTTTTGCTCCTGAAAATGCACGCATTTAGAGTATGCGAATGTATTATGCATTTCTGAATTTTGCTCTTGTGTAACAGTTCAACATGTCTTATGTCATCAATTCATAATCAAAACAGTATGAATAGTCCAAAACATGTGTGTTAAAAATAGAACAATATAGATAAACTTTCGTATCAGTTCGATGGAATAAATCACATCAGTTCTGACTCGTATCGGCTATTGCCAACAATGCATTGAAAATAAAAATTTGAATCAAATCAATCTAGTTGTTCTATATTGGCTTAAAGTTTTCGTATCTTTATCTTACTGATGATGCTCTAAACAGAACAAGAGTGCTGGGTAATAAGTGTGCCTTTGGTTTAATAATAAAAGATTTGTTCGCTGACTTATAATAGCAAAATCTCATGGAAGTGTGTGTTGGTGGCTTCAATTAATTTTACGCTTGCATGCAGGATGGTGGCAGTGGTGGCGCAGAATTGGAGGTTCAATGCGTCGATGCTGAAAGGTATATTCTCTCATTAGTATAATGCAATTTGTTAAATAAAAAATAAATAGTGATTCATAATGTATTATACGAGCAGTTGATACAAAAAAAGGTAATTCATGAATAAAGAGATGGATGCATTAACTGGTAAACCAATGCGTTTGTGTGCCTGGGTAAGCAGTTCATTCACCATTTTTTTCAGTTTCAGACGCTCAAGCTGCTAAGGCCTACATCTCCCTGCCAATGGTTGACGGCCGGTACCAACATGGATGTGGTGAGTTCGTTGGCCTAGTCCCTATGCTCCGATGAGGTCAAGCCCATTGTCATATTTGTCGCCGCAACTTCAAATTGCTGCCGCCAAGGTTTCCCCTCGCTCTCTTCCCTGAATTCTCTTGAAGAACTTCCATTACCCTCGCTGAATTCTTGCTAGCATGTTCTAAATAAGCTTGCATTCACTCCCGAAGTACTCCTAAAAAGCTCTTTATCCTAATTACTTCCTAAATAAATTAGTTTGTGTCCTGGTACTTCCCCGATCTCTACATTTTAGGCATGCGACTTTATAGAAGAAATTGGCAGCCTATTCTTGTTGCCGCGTTCAGATCAGTAATGTATATATAGTGAAAATTGTGGTGGTAATACCACCAATCAACCATTTGTCTAATTGAACAGAAATACACAATGAAAAAGCAAATATATTAACTAGTTCAGCCATGTAGGTAATCACAACAATGTCCATTTTACATTGTATAGAGGCTACATCGGTTCAGTATGAAAAATGGAACACAAATGAGTTAACTTTGCAAGTACATAAGTTCACCTTGAATAAAATACCGAAGTGCACCATCAAGAATTCCATCAGCTCGCTTATAAAAAAATAGAAAGTATTTGGAAAGTATTTGAATAAAATATTTTGTGGGTAAGTAAACCAATCATGTTCTTGTAGTCTTGAGGGAAAACACAATAAGTTCTACGGAAATAAATATAGAAGTTCATATTTCAAAACAAATGAAGTATTTTGGGAAGTAAAATGAAGTATTTCAACGTACACATCTTTTTAGGTTTTGTTGTGAACATGTAATGTTACTGTACATGAACTTGTTTTTCTTTTTACATGAACTTCTGCATGCTAATTGGTGGCTGTTGTGTATGTGCAGGAACGGTGGCATGAAGCAGTTGAGTAGGTGTGCATGGTGTGCAGCTACTTAACTTATTCAGACACTACAAATATAGTCCCACACAGTCTCTCAACACCACATCTTGAACCTTCTTGAACCTTCATGGCCCAGGCTGTTTGATGACGCAACACTCAAGCCTTTCACCCTTGCCACCACAAGCCGTTCAGCTCCGCCACACGAGGTCGTGCGATGATGCAACGATCAGGATATTCACATCTACCATCGCAAGCCGTTCACCTTTGCCACAGGTGGTCGATGCAGCGCTAAGGATGTTGTGTTCTTTTTCAGTACATGTTATGTGTGCTTTTCAGTTCACCTACTTGGCGATTCTATGTCAAATTTCCCCTCTGTTTATGTGTTTTCCTATAGCACAAGATGTGTTGTGTGTTATGCCTTAATAAGCAAATATTGTTTTGTTATCAGTATTCTGATGTAGGTCAACATGGTGAACATTTAAATATCAGCCCAAATTAACAAAACTGAGAAGTTGTACTTTCAGTAAACGGGTGAACCTAGATGCAACAAAGCTCTTCCATTAGCCATGGGGATTATCAGTTCATGTGTATTGTATTCTTTTTGTCCGTTAATGTATTTTCTTGTTTGTCAGGTCGTGTGCAAGTTTGTTATCAGTTCATGTGTATGTGTGTTGGTAATCAGTACTATTGCTGCTAGCTATCGATCTGACTGTGTTATTACTGTGGCTGCTCTATGTAATTAGCCCCTTTGTTGGGTGAATCTCCTACTGCTTGCTAGCTTTGGAATTGTAAAAACATAACAAGTTCACAAATTAAAAGTTGTAAGTTCAACACAACGTCCCTGATAAGTTTTGGTAAAAAGCTCAAACAAAAAGAAATCCCATGGAAATTCAAATGGTAAAAGTTCAAGTCGTAAAATGAGAAGTCCAGAACATCGTTGAAAAAATGTAAAGAGTTAAAAAAAGAAAGACACAAAACATTTTTCTTTTCAAAAAATGTCATTCAGTTCAACGATGTAAAACCATGCAAGCTCGGGGATGATGATATCGTAAACCATTGAAAAGTTATGAGGAAAACGATACCGAAAAAACAGAACAAAGTCTAGTCTGTGAAAACACGCTCAGTACAAATCCATACAAACATTAGCTCAAGTAATCTTTTTCCAGAACCATTCAAAATTACTCAATGAAAAATAAATCTGTACGAACACACACATCGATCAGTACGAGTACCCTGTTTTTCAGACGGGAAAATAGTAAGATCCGTATCATCATATTAAAAATTACTCGTCAACGGTTATGAATTTTAGAAAATGTTCAACATGACTAAGTTTCACATTTTCATTATCTTTCCAACGGTATATTATTTGCCCCATTTCGACAAACTTTAAAAAGATCGTTTTCGAAATCAAATTTGACCGTATTCTAATTCGAGTTTAAACCATAAGGAATTAGAAAAACATTTCTGCACCAAACAGTTGCGCATTTTCCATAGCTTTCCAATGCCGTATCATTTGCTTCAATCCGACAAACCGTTTGCAAACAAACGTGAAAATGCGTTTCACCTAGAATTTCACCGTTTTTAAAATTACTTTTAAATCTTATAGAATTTGAAAAAAACAATAGATATAAGGAAGATGCATATTTTTACCAGCTTTCCAACGCCATCTTATTTGCTCAATTCCGACTAACCGTTTGAAAATTAAGTCCAAAATATGATTGACATTTTCGGTTTTGAAAAAAAACGGATTCTTCAAAACTGCTTTTAAACCATAATTTTTTTTTGCAAAAACATATTATATGATTGTAATGTAGATGTCAAGAGCTTTCCAACGATATATTACAAGCCCCTTTTCGACAAAAATAATTGCAAAAAAATTGAACCAAAGAAGACGATTTTCAATGGAAAATGAAAGCATTAGTTCATCAGTTCAAGTAGGGTAACCGAATAATATTTTATTACGCGAAACAGAATAGCCCAGATGTGTGTGTGTGTGTGTGTGTGTGTGTGTGTGTGTGTGTGTGTGCGCGCGCGCGCGCGTGCGTGTGTGCGTGTGTGCGTGTGTGTGTGTGTATTTGGGTGATTATAAATATGCTCTATAGGTGTCTCAGAATGTGTATTGTTGGGTAGGCATTGATCGAGATTAGGATTTGTCACTTCGAGTATCGGAGAGGATTTGTCACATCATAATAAGCCTTGCAAGCAATGTGACTAAAGATTTAGTTACATGATGATGCATTACTGAACGAGTAAATAGACTTGCCGATAACGAGATTGAACTAGGTATGAGGATACCGATGATCGAATCTCGAGCAAGTAACATACCGATGACAAAGGGGATAACTTATCTTGTCATAACGGTTCGACCGATAAAGATCTTCGTAGAATATGTGGGAGCCAATATGAGCATCCATGTTCCGCTATTGGTTATTGACCGGAGAGGTGTCTCGGTCATGTCTACATAGTTATCGAACCCGTAGGGTCTGCATGCTTAACGTTTGATGACGATTTGTATTATAAGTTATGTGTTTTGGTGACCGAAGTTTGTTCGGAGTCCTGGATGAGATCACGGACATGACGAGGAGTCTCTAAATGGTCGAGAGGTAAAGATTGATATATTGGACGATGGTATTCAGACACCGGAATAGTTTCGGAGTGGTCCGGATATTTTTCGGAGTACCGAGGGGTTACCAGAACCCCCCCCCTCCCCCGGGAAAGTATTGGGCCTCATGGGCCATAGGGGAGAGAGAGGGAAGCCCACAAGGGGGTGGCGCCTCCCCAAGGGGAGTCCAAATAGGAGAGGGGAGGGGGCGCGGCCCCCCTTTCCTTCTCCCTCTCCTCTCCTTCCCCCTTTCCCCCTCCGTTAGAAGGAAGGGGGCCGAATAGGACTTGGAGTCCTAGTCGGTCCCCCCCCCATGGTGCGCCCCCTATGGCCGGCCTCCTCCCCTCCTCCTTTATATACGGGGGCAGGGGCACCCCAAAAGCACATCAATTGTTCTCTTAGACGTGTGTGGTTCCCCACTCCACAGTTTACTCCTCCGGTCATATTGTCGTAGTGCTTAGGCGAAGCCCTGCACGGATCATATCACCATCACTGGCACCACGCCGTCGTGCTGACGAAACTCTCCCTCGACACTTTGCTGGATCAAGAGTTCGAGGGACATCATCAAGTTAAACGTGTGCAGAACTCAGAGGTGCCGTACATTCGGTGCTTGATCGGTTGGAACGCGAATACGTTCGAATACATCAACCGTGTTAAGTTAATGCTTTCGATTTCGGTCTACGAGGGTACGTGGACACACTCTCCTCCTCTCGTTGCTATGCATCTCCTAGATAGATCTTGTGTGATCATAGGAATTTTTTTGAAATTGCATGCTACGTTCCCCAACACCACATCCTCCCGATCCACCGCTGTGCTGTCGGCGAACGTAGTAATTTCAAAAAAATTCCTACGCACACGCAAGATCATGGTGATGCATAGCAACGAGAGGAGAGGTTGTCCATGTACCGTGAGACCGAAGCGAAGCGTTAGCACAACGCGGTTGATGTAATCCTACGTCTTCATGATCCGACCGATCCAAGTACCGAATGTACGGCACCTCCGAGTTCAGCACACGTTCAGCTCGATGACGTCCCGCGGACTCCTCCAGCAGAGCTTCACGGGAGAGTTTCTTCAGCACGATGGCGTCCTGACGGTGATGATGTTGCTACCGACGCAGGGCTTCGCCTAAGCACCGCTACGATATGACCGAGGTGGAATATGGTGGAGGGGGGAACCGCACACGGCTGGGAGAGATCAACAGATCAACTTGTGTGTCATGGGGTGCCCCTAGCCTCAATATATAAAGGAGGTGAGGAGGGGAGGGGCCGGCCCTCTCTATGGCGCGCCCTGGGGAGTCCTATTCCCACCGGGAGTAGGATTCCCCCCCCCTTCCATGTAGTAGGAGTAGGAGTCAAGGAAAGGGAAAAGAGAAGAGAAGGAAGGAGGGGCGCAGCCCCTCCCCCTAGTCCAATTCGGACTAGGCCTTGAAGTCTTGAGGGCCTCCTCTCTCTCTTTCCCTTAAAGCCCAATAAGGCCCATATACTCCCCGGCTAATTCCTGTAACTCTCCAGTACTTTGATAAATACCCGAATCACTTGGAACCTTTCCGATTTCCGAATACAGTCGTCCAATATATCGATCTTTACGTCTCGACCATTTCGAGACTCCTCGTCATGTCCCCGAACTCATCCGGGACTCCGAACTACCTTTGGTACATCAAAACACATAACTCATAATATAAATCGTCACCGAACGTTAAGCATGCGGACCCTATGTGTTCGAGAACTATGTAGAAATGACCGAGACACGTCTCGAGTCAATAACCAATAGCGGAACCTGGATGCTCATATTGGCTCCCACATATTCTATGAAGATCTTTATCGGTCAAACCACATAACAACATACGTTGTTCCCTTTGTCATCAGTATGTTACTTGCGCGAGATTCAATCGTCGGTATCTCAATACCTAGTTCAATCTCGTTACCAGAAAGTCTCTTTACTCGTTCCGTAATGCATCATCCTGCAACTAACTCATTAGTCACATTGCTTGCAAGGCTTATAGTCATGTGCATTACCGAGAAGGCCCAGAGATACCTCTGCGGCAATCGGAGTGACAAATCCTAATCTCTAAATACGCCAACTCAACAAGTACCTTCGGAGACACCTGTAGAGCACCTTTATAATCACCCAGTTACATTGTGACGTTTGGTAGCACACAAAGTGTTCCTCCGGTATGGGAGTTGCATAATCGCATAGTCATAGGAACATGTGTAAGTCATGAAGAAAGCAATAACAACAAACTAAATGATCAAGTGCTAAGCTAACGGAAAGGGTCAAGTCAATATCATCATCTTCTCATGATGTGATCCCGTTAATCAAATGACAACTCATGTCTATGGCTAGGAAACTTAACCATCTTTGATTCAACGAGCTAGTCAAGTAGAGGCATACTAGTGACATTATGTTTGTCTATGTATTCACACATGTACTAAGTTTCTGGTTAATACAATTCTAGCATGAATAATAAACATTTATCATGAAATAAGGAAATAAATAATAACTTTATTATTGCCTCTAGGGCGTATTTCCTTCAGTCTCCCACTTGCGCTAGAGTCAATAATATAGTTCACATCACCATGTGATTTAACACCAATATTCACATTTTTATGTGATTAATACCCATAGTTCACATCGTCATGTGATCAACACGCAAAGGGTTTACTAGAGTCAATAATCTAGTTCACATCGCTATGTGATTAACACCCAAAGAGTACTAAGGTATGATCATGTTTTGCTCGTGAGGGAAGTTTAGTCAACGGGTCTGTCACATTCAGAGCCGTATGTATTTTGCAAATATTCTATGTCTACAATGCTCTGCACAGAGCTACTCTAGCTAATTGCTCCCACTTTCAATATGTATCCATATTGAGACTTAAGAGTCATCTGGATTGGTGTAAAAGCTTGTACTGATGTAACTCTTTACGACGGGCTCTTTTATCACCTCCATAATCGAGAAATATTTCCTTAGTCCTCACTAAGGATATTCTTGACCGTTGTCCAGTTATGTACTCTTAGATCAAAAATTGTACTCCCTTGCCAAACTCAGAGCAAGGTATACAATAGATCTGGTACACAGCATAGCATACTTTATAGAACCTATGACTGAGGCATAGGGAATGACTTTTCATTCTCTTTCTATTTTCTGCCATGGTCGGGTTTTGTGTCTTACTCAACTTCACACCTTGTAACACAGGCAAGAACTCCTTCTTTGACTGTTCCATTTTGAGCTACTTCAAAATCTTATCAAGGTATGTACTCATTGAAAAATCTTATCAATCGTCTTGATCTATTTCTATAGATCTTGATGCTCAATGTGTAAGCAGCTTCACCGAGGTCTTTCTTTGAAAAACTCTTTTTAAAGTATCCTTTTATGCTATCCAGAATTTGTATATCATTTATAATCAACAATATGTTATCTACATATAGTTTTAGAAATGCTACAGAGCTCCCACTCACTTTCTTGTAAATACAGGCTTCTCCAAAAGTCTGTATAAAACCATATGCTTTGATCAACTCATCAAAGCGTATATTCCAACTCCGAGATGCTTGCACAAGTCAACAGATGGATCGCTGGAGCTTGCACATTTTGTTAGCACCTTTAGGATCGACAAAACCTTCTAGTTGCATCATATACAACACTTCTTCAACAAATCCATTAAGGAATGCTGTTTTGACATCCATTTGCCAGATTTCAGAAAATGTGGCAATTGCTAACATGATTCGGACAGACTTAAGTATCGATACGAGTGAGAAAACATTTTACGACAAGTCGAGCTTTGTAGATAGTAACACTACTATCAGTGTATGTTTTCCTCTTGAAGATCCATTTATATTCTATGGCTTTCTGATCATTGGGCAAGTCAATCAAAGTCCACACTTTGTTCTCATACATGGATCCCATCTCAGATTTCATGGCCTCAAGCCATTTCACGGAATCTGGGCTCATCATTGCTTCCTCATAGTTTGTAGGTTCGCCATGGTCAAGTAACATGACCTACAAAATAGAATTACTGTACCACTTTGGTGCGGATCTTACTCTGGTTGACCTACGAGGTTCAGTAGTAACTTGATGTGAAGTTTCATGATCATCATCAGTAGCTTCTTTACTAATTGGTGTAGGAATCACATGAACTGATTTCTGTGATGAACTACTTTCCAATTCGGGAGAAGGTACAATTACCTTATCAAGCTCTACTTTCCTCCCACTGACTTCTTTCGAGAGAAACTCCTTCTCTAGAAAGGATCCATCTTAGCAATGAATATCTTGTCTTCGGATCTGTGACAGAAGGTGTACCCAACAGTTTCCTTTGGGTATTCTATGAAGACGCATTTCTCCTATTTGGGTTTGAGCTTATTAGGTTGAAACTTTTTCACATAAGCATCGCAGCCCCAAACTTTAAGAAACGACAACTTTGGTTTCTTGCCAAACCACAGTTCATAAGGCGTCGTCTCAACGGATTTTGATGCTGCCCTATTTAAAGTGAATGCAGCTGTCTCTAATGCATAACCCCAAAACGATAGTGGTAAATCGGTAAGATACATCATAGATAGCACCATATCCAATAAAGTGCGGTTACGATGTTCAGACACACCATTACGCTATGGTGTTCCATGTGGCGTGAGCTGTGAAACTATTTCACATTGTTCTTAAATGAAGGCAAAACTCGTAACTCAAATATTCTCTTCTACGATTAGATTGTAGAAACTTTATTTTCTTGTTACGATGATTTTCCACTTCACTCTGAAATTCTTTGAACTTTTAAAATGTTTCAGACTTGTGATTCATTAAGTAGATATACACATATCTGCTCAAATCATCTATGAAGGTCATAAAACAACGATACTCGCCACGAGCATCAACACTAATTGGACCGCATACATCGGTATGTATTACTTCCAACAAGTCAGTAGCTCGTTCCTTTGTTCCGGAGAACGGAGTTTTAGTCATCTTGCCCAAAAGGCACGGTTTGCAAGCATCAAATGATTCATAACCAAGTGATTCCAAAAATCCATCTTTATGGAGTTTCTTCATGCGCTTTACACCGATATGACCCAAACGGTAGTGCCACAAATAAGTTGCACTATCATTATCAACTTTGCATCTTTTGGAATCAATATTATAAATATGTGTATCACTACGATCGAGATCCAACAAACTATTTTCATTGGGTGTATGACCATCGAAGGTTTTATTCATGTAAACAGAACAACAATTAATCTCTGACTTTAAATGAATAACCACATTGCAATAAACATGATCAAATCATATTCATGCTCAACGCAAACGCCAAATAACATTAATTAAGTTTTAACACTAATCCCGAAATTATAGGGAGTGTGCGATGATGATCATATCAATCTTGGAACCACTTCCAACACACATCGTCACTTCACCCTTCACTAGTCTCTGTTAATTTTGTAACTCCTGTTTCGAGTTACTAATTTTTTAGCAACCGAACAAGTATCAAATACTCAGGGGCTACTATAAGCACTAGTAAGGTACACATCAATAACCTGTATATCAAATATACCCTTGTTCACTCTGCCATCCTTCTTATCCACCAAATATTCAGGGCATTTCCACTTCCAGTGACCATTTCCTTTGCCGTAGAAGCACTCAGTTTCAGGCTTTGGTCCAGCTTTGGGCTTCTTCACGGGAGTGACAACTTGCTTGCCATTCTACTTGAAGTTCCCTTTCTTTCCCTTTGCCCTTTTCTTGAAACTAGTGGTCTTGTCAATCATCAACATTTTGATGCTCTTTCTTGATTTCTAACTTCGTTGATTTCAGCATCACGAAGAGCTCGGGAATCGTTTTCGTCATCCCTTGCATACTGTAGTTCATCACGAAGTTCCAGTAACTTGGTGATGGTGACTACAGAACTCTGTCAATCACTATCTTATCTGGAAGATTAACTCCCACTTGATTCAAGTGATTGTAGTACCCAGACAATCTTAGCACATGCTCACTGCTTGAGCTATTCTCGTCCATCTTTTAGCTATAGAACTTGTTGGAGACTTTATATCTCTCAACTCGGGTATTTTCTTGAAACATTAACTTCAACTCCTGGAACATCTCATATGGTCCATGACATTCAAAACGTCTTTGAAGTCCCGATTCTAAGCCATCATATTGAGCTTAGCCAAACGTTCATGACGTCTGCATCTGCTCCTGCAATAGGTCAGTCACCTAGCGGTGCATGAAGGACATAATTCTTCTGTGCAGCAATGAGGATAGGCCTCAGATCACGGACCCAGTCCGCATCATTGCTACTGTCATTTTTCAACTTAGTTTTCTCTAGGAACACATATAAAACATAGGGAAGCAACAACGCGAGCTATTGATCTACAACATAATTTGCAAAATACTATCATGACTAAGTTCATGATAAATTAAAGTTCAATTAATCATATTACTTAAGAACTCCCACTTAGATAGACATCCCTCTAATCATGTAAGTGATCACATGATCCAAATCAACTAAACCATGTCCGATCATCACGTGAGATGGAGTGGTTTTCAATGGTGAACATCACTATGTTGATCATATCTACTATATGATTCACGCTCGACCTTTCGGTCTCCAGTGTTCCGAGGCCATATCTGCATATGCTAGGCTCGTCAAGTTTAACCTGAGTATTCTGCGTGTGTAAAACTGTCTTACACCCGTTGTATTTGAACGTACAGCTTATCACACCCGATCATCACATGGTGTATCGGCACGAAGAACTTTCGCAACGGTGCATACTCAGGGAGAACACTTATACCTTGAAATTTAGTGAGAGATCATCTTTTAATGCTACCATCAATCAAAGCAAAATAAGATGCATAAAGGATAAACATCACATGCAATCAATATAAGTGATATGATATGGCCATCATCATCTTGTGCTTGTGATCTCCATCTCCGAAGCACCGTCATGATCACCATCCTCACCGGCGCGACACCTTGATCTCCATCGTGGCATCATTGTCGTCTCACCAACTATTGCTTCTACGACTATTGTTACTGCTTAGTGATAAAGTAAAGCAATTACAGGGCGATTGCATTGCATACAAAAAAGAGACAACCATATGGCTCCTGCCAGTTGCCGATAACTCTGTTAGAAAACATGATAATCTCATACAATAAAATTTAGCATCATGTCTTGACCATATCACATCACAACATGCCCTGCAAAAACAAGTTAGACATCCTCTACTCTGTTGTTGCAAGTTTTATGTGGCTGCTACGGGCTGAGCAAGAACCGTTCTTACCTACGCAACAAAACCATAATGATATTTCGTCAAGTTAGTGATGTTTTAACCTTCTCAAGGACCGGGCGTAGCCACACTCGGTTCAACTAAAGTTGGAGAAACTGACACCCGCCAGCCACCTATGTGCAAAGCACGTCTGTAGAACTAGTCTCGCGTAAGCATACGCGTAATGTCGGTCCGGGCCGCTTCATCCAACAATACCGTCGAACCAAAGTATGACATGCTGGTAAGCAGTATGACTTGTATCACCCACAACTCACTTGTGTTCTACTCGTGCATATAACATCTACGCATAAACCTGGCTCGGATGCCACTGTTGGGGAACGTAGAAATTTCAAAAAAATCCTACGCACAAGCAAGATCATGTTGATGCATAGCAACGAGAGGGGGAAGTGTTGTCCACGTACCCTCGTAGACCGAAAGCGGAAGCGTTAGCACAACGCAGTTGATGTAGTCGTACGTCTTCATGATCCGACTGATCCAAGTACCGAACATACGGCACCTCCGAGTTCAGCACACGTTCAGCTCGATGACGTCCCATGAACTCCTCCAGCAGAGCTTCACGGGAGAGTTTCGTCAGCACGACAGCGTGACCATGGTGATGATGTTGCTACCAACGCAGGGCTTCGCCTAAGCACCACTACAATATGTCCGAGGTGGAATATGGTGGAGGGGGGCACCGCACACGGCTGGGAGAGATCAACAGATCAACTTGTGTGTCATGGGGTGCCCCTAGCCTCATTATATAAAGGAGGAGAGGAGGGAAGGGGCCGGCCCTCTCTATGGCGCGCCCTGGGGAGTCCTACTCCCACCGGGAGTAGAATTATCCCCATCCATGTAGTAGGAGTAGGAGTCAAGGAAAGGGAAAAGAGAAGAGAAGGAAGGAGGCACTACTAGGAAAAGGCCTACTAATGGCGCACTTTGGCATGGTAGAATCGGGACTTCAAAGACATTTTGAATGTCATGGAACATATGAGGTGTTCCAGGAGTTGAAGTTAATATTTCAAGCAAATACCCGAGTTCAGAGATATGAAGTCCCTAACAAGTTCTATAGCTAAAAGATGGAGGAGAATAGCTCAAGTAGTGAGCATGTGGTCAGATTTTCTGGGTACTACAATCGCTTGAATCAAGTGGGAGTTAATCTTCCAGATAAGGTAGTGATTGACAGAGTTCTCTAGTCACCATCACCAAGTTACTGGAACTTTGTGATGAACTATAGTATGCAAGGGATGACGAAAACAATTCCCGAGCTCTTCATGATGCTTAAATCAACGAAGGTAGAAATCAAGAAAGAGCATCAAGTGTTGATGATTGACAAGACCACTAGTTTCAAGAAAAGGGCAAAGGGAAAGAAAGGGAACTTCAAGTAGAATGGCAAGCAAGTTGTCACTCCCGCGAAGAATCCCAAAACTGAACCAAAGCCTGAAACTGAGTGCTTCTACTGCAAAGGAAATGGTCACTCGAAGTGGAAATGCACTGAATATTTGGTAGATAAGAAGCATGGCAAAGTGAACAAGGGTATATTTGATATACAGGTTATTGATGTGTACCTTACTAGTGTTTATAGTAACCCCTGGGTATTTGATACTTGTTCGGTTGCTAAGATTAGTAACTCAAAACAGGAGTTACTGAATAAACAGAGACTAGTTGAGGGTGAAGTGACGATGTGTGTTGGAAGTGGTTCCAAGATTGATATGATCATCATTGCACACTCCCTATACTTTTGAGATTAGTGTTAAACCTAAATAAATGTTATTTGGCGTTTGCGTTGAGCATGAATATGATTTGATCATGTTTATTGCAATACGGTTATTCATGAATAAAACCTTCAATGGTCATACACCCAATGAAAATAGTTTGTTGGATCTCGATCGTAGTGATACACATATCCATAATATTGATGCCAAAAGATGCAAAGTTGATAATGATAGTGCAACTTATTTGTCGCACTGTCGTTTGGGTCATATCGGTGTAAAGCGCATGAAGAAACTCCATAAAGATGGATTTTTGGAAACACTTGGTTATGAATCATTTGATGCTTATAAACCGTGCCTTTTGGGCAAGATGACTAAAACTCCGTTCTCCGGAACAATCGAACGAGCTACTGACTTGTTGGAAATAACACATACTGATGTATGCGGTCCAATGAGTGTTGATGCTCGTGGCGGGTATCGTTATTTTTCTGACCTTCACAGATGATTTGAGCAGATATGATTATGTCTACTTAATGAAGAATAAGTCTGAAACATTTGAAAAGTCCAAAGAATTTCAGAGTGAAGTGAAGAATGATCGTAGAAAGAAAATAAAGTTTCTACAATCTGATCGTAGAGGAGAATATTTGAGTTACGAGTTTGGCCTTCATTTAAAAACAATGTGGAATAGTTTCACAGCTCACTCCACATGGAACACCACAGCGTAATGGTGTGTTCGAATGTCGTAACCGCACTTTATTGGATATGGTGCGATCTATGATGTATCTTACCGATTTACCACTATCGTTTTGGGCTTATGCATTAGAGACAGCTGCATTCACTTTAAATAGGGCAGCATCAAAATCCATTGAGACGAGGCCTTATGAACCGTGGTTTGGCAAGAAACCAAAGTTGTCGTTTCTTAAAGTGTGGGGCTGCGATGCTTATGTGAAAAAGTTTCAACCTGATAAGCTCGAACCCAAATCGGAGAAGTGCGTCTTCATAGAATACCCAAAGGAAACTGTTGGGTACACCTTCTATCATAGATCCGAAGGCAAGATATTCGTTGCTAAGATGGATCCTTTCTAGAGAAGGAGTTTCTCTCGAAAGAAGTGAGTGGGAGGAAAGGAGAGCTTGATAAGGTAATTGTACTTTCTCCCGAATTGGAAAGTAGTTCATCAAAGAAATCAGTTCCAGTGATTCCTACACCAATTAGTGAGGAAGGTAATGATGATGATCATGAAACTTCAGATTAAGTTACTACAGAACCTCGTAGGTCTTCCAAAGTACAGTCTGCACCAGAGTGGTACGGTAATCCTATTATGGAAGTCATGTTACTAGAACATGATGAACCTACGAACTATGAGGAAGCGATGATGAGCCCAGATTCCGCGAAATGGCTTGAGGCCATAAAATCTGAGATGGGATCCATGTATAAGAACAAAGTGTGGACTTTGGTGGAGTTGCCAGATGATCGGAAAGCCATATTGTATAAATGGATCTTCAAGAGGAAGACAGACGCTGATAGTAGTGTTACTATCTACAAAGCTCGACTTGTCGCAAAAAAGTTTTTTGACAAAGTTCAAGGTGTTGTGTACGATGAGATTTTCTCACTCATATCGATGCTTAAGTCTGTCCGAATCATGTTAGCAATTGCCACATTTTATGAAATTTGGCAAATGGATGTCAAAACTGCATTCCTTAATGGATTTATTAAAGAAGAGTTGTATATGATGCAACCAGAAGGTTTTGTCAATCCTAAAGGTGCTAACAAAGTGTGCAAGCTCCAGTGATCCATCCATGGACTGGTGCAAGCATCTCGGAGTTGGAATATATGCTTTGATAAGTTGATCAAAGCATATAGTTTTATACAGACTTGCGGTGAAGCCTATATTTACAGGAAAGTGAGTGGGAGCACTACAACCTTTCTTATAAGTATATGTGAATGACATATTGTTGATCAGAAATAATGTAGAATTTTTTGGAAAGCATAAAGGAGTGTTTGAAAGGAGTTTTTCAAAGAAAGACCTCGGTAAAGCTACTTACACATTGAGCATCAAGATCTACAGAGATAGATCAAGACGCTTGATAAGATTTTTCAACGAGTACATACCATGATAAGATTTTGAAGTAGTTCAAAATGGAACAGTCAAAGAAGGAGTTCTTGCCTGTGTTGCAAGGTGTGAAGTTGAGTAAGACTCAAAGCCCGACCACGGCAGAAAATAGAAAGAGAATGATAGTCATTCCCTATGCCATAGTCATAGGTTCTATAAAGTATGCTATGCTATGCACCAGACCTATTGTATACCTTGCTCTGAATTTGGCAAGGAGTACAATTTTGATCTAGGAGTAGATCACTGGACAGTGGTCAAGAATATCCTTAGAAAGGACTAAGAAAATGTTTCCCGATTATGGAGGTGATAAAAGAGTTCATCGTAAAGAGTTGCATCGGTGCAAGCTTTTACACCAATCCAGATGACTCTAAGGGCATGATCGTATTCACTCCACTCCGTCAGATACTTAGCTCCACTCCCAGCTCCTAGGTTGCTAGCTCCCCAGGTCAAATGAGGAGCAGACAACTTGTTCGGCAACTAACTCCACTCTGCACTCTGGATTACAGGCTCCCCACAACACATCAAGCTGGTTTGATACTGGTCAATACGGGGATCACTTGTTGTGCCAATGTTAAAACACAGTGCAGAAAAAATGCACAAATATGACGAGTTTACTGAAAATAATGCTGAAATTTCACACATAATTTCTTTGTGCAAAAATTCACTTTATCGCACAAGAACGCTTCAGCATGAGTCTGCTGAAATTACATGATTTTTAGCAACATAAACAAATAGGATTTTTCCTAAGACAAACACAAACAAAGGCAGCCAGAGATCCAGACAACCCGTATGCCCCCAAAGTTATCGCCGAACAGAAAGCTGCCTTGGATGAGGAAGGGGCGAGGAGATGGCGAGGTTGCAGGGGTGAGAATTTGGCCGAGGATGACGAGGGGGGCGAGGAGATGGAGAGGTTGCAGTGGTGGCCGGGGAACTGTGGCGGCGGCGGCGCAGTGTTAGGGTTCCATAGTCGGGGGAGGACCCTGGGATTTGTTCAGATTGGATCAAACCGGTAAGTTGGGGGGGAGTGAGGGAGTCGTGGTGGGGAGCTCGGTTTCAACGACTCCGCAAGATTCAACTACAAACCGCTCCGCTTCGCTCTTTCGAATCCGCGGAGTTGTACCGTTCAGCGCTGCTCCGTCCGCTCCCGGAGCGGAGTTGTGGAGCGGAGTGGCTCCGAACAGGTCCTAAGTCTCAATCTGGATACATATTGAAAGTGGGAGCAATTAGCTAGAGTAGCTCCGTGTAGAGCATTGTAGACATAGAATATTTGCAAAATACATACGGCTCTGAATGTGACAGACCCGTTGAGTAAACTTCTCTCACGAGCAAAACATGATCACACCTTAGTACTCTTTGGGTGTTAATCACATATCGATGCAAACTAGATTATTGACTCTAGTAAACCTTTGGGCGTTGGTCACATGTCGATGTGAACTATGGGTGTTAATCACATGCAGATGTCAATATCAGTGTTAAATCACATGGTGATGTGAACTAGATTATCCACTCCAGTGCAAGTGGGAGACTGAAGGAAATATGCCCTAGAGGCAATAATAAAGTTATTATTTATTTCCTTATTTGATGATAAATGTTTATTATTCATGCTAGAATTGTATTAACCGGAAACATAATACATGTGTGAATACATAGAAAAACATAGTGTCACTAGTATGCCTCTACTTGACTAGCTCGTTAATCAAAGATGGTTAAGTTTCCTAACCATAGATATCAGTTGTCATTTGATTAACGGGATCACATCATTAGGATAATGATGTGATTGACTTGACCCATTCTGTTAGCTTAGCACTTGATCGTTTAGTATGTTGCTATTGCTTTCTTCATGACTTATACATGTTCCTATGACTATGAGATTATGCAACTCCCGTTTACCAGAGGAACACTTTGTGTGCTACCAAACATCACAACGTAACTGGATGATTATAAAGGTGCTCTACAGGTGTCTCCGAAGGTACTTGTTGAGTGGCGTATTTCGAGATTAGGATTTTTCACTCCAATTGTCGGAGAGGTATCTCTGGGTCCTCTCGGTAATGCACATCACTATAAGCCTTACAAGCAATGTGACTAATGAGTTAGTTGTGGAATGATGCATTACATAATGGGTAAAGAGACTTGCCGGTAACGAGATTGAACTAGGTATTGAGATACCGACGATCGAATCTCGGGAAAGTAACATACCGATGACAAAGGGAACAACGTATGTAGTTATGCAGTTTGACCGATAAAGATCTTCGTAGAATATGTGGGAACCAATATGAGCATCCATGTTCCGCTATTGGTTATTGAACGGAAACGAGTCTCGGTCATGTCTACAGAGTTCTCGAACCCGTAGGGTCCGCACGCTTAAAGTTTGGTGACGATCAGTATTATGAGTTTTTGTGTTTTGATGTACTGAAGCTATTTCGGAGTCCCGGATATGATCACGGACATGACTAGGAGTCTCTAAATGGTCGAGATGTAAAGATTGATATATTGGATGACTATGTTTGGACATCGGAATAGTTTCGGAAAGTTTCAGACATATACGGGAGTACCGGGGGGTTACCGAAACCCCCCAGGGGGTTTATTGGACGTCATGGGCCCTAGTGGAGAAGAGGAGGGGCAGCCGGGGCAGGCCGCCCGCCCCATCCCCCTCTAGTCTGAATTGGACAAGGAAGGGGGGCGGCGCCCCCCTTTCCTTCCTCTCTCTCTCCCTTCCTTCCCCTATCCTACTTCAACAAGGAAAGGAGGAGTCCTACTCCCGGTGGAGTAGGACTCCCCCCTTGGTGCGCCCCCTCCTAGGCCGGCCGCCTCCCCCCTTGCTCCTTTATATACGGGGGCAGGGGGGCACCTCTAGACACACAAGTTGATCTGTTGATCTCTTAGCCGTGTGCGGTGCCCCCCTCCACAATATTCCACCTCGGTAATATTGTAGCGATGCTTAGGCGAAGCCCTGCATTGGTAGCATCATCGACACCGTCATCACACCGTCATGCTGATAGAACTCTCCCGCAAAGCTCTGCTGGATCGGAGTTCATGGGACGTCATTGAGCTGAACGTGTGCTGAACTCGGAGGTGTCGTACGTTCGGTACTTCGATCGGTCGGATCGTGAAGATGTATGACTACATCAACCGTGTTATGCTAACGCTTCCGCTTTCGGTCTACGAGGGTATGTGGACAACACTCTCCCTTCTCGTTGCTATGCATCACCATGATCTTGCGTGTGCGTAGGAATTTTTTTGAAATTACTGCGTTCCCTAACACCTGGGTGCGTCTGGGCGCGCCTGGGCCCCCAGGCGCGCCCTGGTGGGTTGTTCACCCCTCAAGGCACCCCCTAGGTGCAACTCCGTCCCATTGAAAGTGTTCTGGTCCATCAAAAATCCTCAAAAAGTTTCGCGGTGTTTGGACCCCGTTTGATATTGATTTCCTGCGATGTAAATATCATGCAAAAAACAGCAATTGGCACTGGGCACTGGGTCAATAGGTTAGTCCCAGAAAATTATATAAAGTTGCCACAAAATGATTGTAAAACATCCAAGAATGATAATATATTAGCACGAATACTTCATAAATTATAGATACGTTGGAGACGTATCAGCATCCCCAAGCTTAATTCCTACTCGTCCTCGAGTAGGGAAATGATAAAAGAAGTAATTTATGAAGTGTGAATGCTAGCAAAGTGCATACGTTTAATCAATGATATTTTAATCACTTTTCCTAGCATCGTGACAACAACTCTTTCTTATAAAACTTCTCATATTAAAGTAGCAACCAATGCACATGTTAAGGTTCAAACAATGAATTCTCTTGAAACTCAACAACCTATGTTCTCAGTCACCAAGCAATTGTAATTCAACTTATTCAACAGACTCTAAGTAAGAGCTCGACATACTCAACCATCATATAGTCTTCTATGATTGCTAACACTTACCGCATACACATGAGCAAAACATTTCAACCCGACACATAGAAAGATAGGGGCTCATAGTTTTGCCTCCCAACGTATTCACCTCAAGAGTGATGTCAACAATAATAACTCATGCTACCCATATTCAACTGGACATATGTGCCTAAATCTTTCCTCACCACATGATGCTTGCCAAAGGAGAAAAATAAAAAGTAATAGAGAGAAAAACTTTGACTCTTGCATAATAGTAAATACATAAAGTAAAAAAGATAGGCCCTTCAGAGAGGGAAGCAGAGGTTGCCATGCGCTTATTTGTTTGTATGCTCAACCTCTTAGTGCAAAAGAACGTCATGTTATATTGCCCTTATGATAGCAACCTTTATTATGCAGTGCAATCGCTTTTATTCTTTGCCATCACAAGTTAGTATAACGCCAATTTTCTCTTACACTAAATGATCTCACACTTATAGAAGCAATTTTTATTGCCTTATTGAACCGATGACAACTTACTTGAAGGATCTTATTCAATCCTTTGGTAAGTATGGTAGACTCTTGAAAATAACACTAGGGTTTTAAGGGTTTTTGGATGCACAAGTAGTATCTCTACTTGGTGCGGAGTTTTTGGCTACCAAAGATGGTGGGCAAGCACCACATGTTGAAGGATCTATGACAATATAACTTCTGTGTGAATATGTGTTGGGTTCTACGGTAGGGTGCGTCGGCTGCAAATTAAACTTTTCCTACACGCAGAACATCTAGCAACATGCTACGGGAGATGGATCACAGTTCGTTACCACTAAACGCGCAGTGCCGTGCAGCGGAAGAAGAGTTGGGGCAGCGCGTCCGCGTGGATCGTCTCCTCCTCGTCCGATCTCCCTCGAGCGGCCGGTCGTCCGATCCCACTACGAGTTCGCCGGAGCGGCGCAAGTGCACCGCCTCTAACGGTATCCGCGCGTGCAGGAGGAACACCTTGCGGCGGACTGCTAGGTCTGATCACACAGTCGGCGGCGAGTGGAGGTGGCTATTCGCAACACATGCAAACCCTAGTCGCAGCGCCGAAGCGATCAACCAAATAAGTGCGCTGCACCTCCACCTTATATAGGCGTCCGTCACAGGCTCAACACTTGGGCCTCGCACGGACCCTAAAGCCCAAAGTCTACTCGATCACGTTCCTAGTCCAGTTTGGATCACATCCGACTAGTGTCCTACGAACCGACCTCGTAGGTTCCTTCCCTTAAGCGCGCGACCCCTTAGGTTCAAGTCAGCTTGGTCGTAGTTCAGATCACCTCCGATCTGCACGGTTAGTAGCGGCCTCTAGCAAGGCGTGCCGACCATCAAGCAGACTATGAAGCTGATTAGGCAAACCTGTACAACGTGTCACACTTCTGTTCCCTTTGCCACACGATATATGTTGTCGGGCTCAAGGCGAGACTGTCATCCTTGTGCTAGCCCGACCTCTTTCTCGTTTCAGTGATGCCGACCACAATCTGGATTATCTCATAATCCTTGTCGCATGGCCATGCTGTTCTTGGTCGGATCACGCGAGGGGCCCAGAGTATATCTCTCCTGATCAGAGGGGAAAATCCCATCTTGCTCGACCATGTCTCGCAGCATGGGAATGGACAAACCCGAAACCTTCCTTTGTAACTACCCAGTCACGGAGTAGCGTTTGGTCAGCCCAAAGCAAGTTTGTCACCATCCCGAGTACATGCGTCAGCTCAGGTCTTAGGACATAGAACATATGTTGTACTAGAGACTCACAGATGACACATCGGTGCGTCTCATAGTTGGGTCTGTCCGACTTGGACCTTATCTCGACTCGGATCCGACTACGTCGAATCCGACCAGACCTTTGCAAGTCCATATTATCCGGTTAGCATCCAATGCTCCATGGCTAGTGAGACCAAGCCATCGACCGTGTCATATGCCAGTCTAGTCGCCTGCGCGTCCACACAACCCTTTTGACTAGGGACCTTTTAGGACAGTCATCATACAATGCATAGTCCCACAAACAAGTCACGTACTTGCTAATACACATCATTGATAATGTCCAAGGACTATCTTTATTCATAAACACATAGGAAATATCATCATACATGATTTCCTCTAGGGCATATCTCCAACAGTCTCCCACTTGCACTAGAGTCAATCAAATAGACATCGAATGCCCATAGCTCTAACGTGCCCCTCATGCTTGGGTTGTGGAAGTGTCTTAGTCAACGGATCTGCAACATTTGCATCCACGTGAATCTTGCATAACTCTACATCACCATTCTTTACGATCTTTCGTATCAGGTGATATTTTCGGTCTATGTGTCTGACCTTGTGGTGATTCCTCGGCTCCTTGGCTTGCGCGATGGCACCAGAATTATCACAATAAAGGTCCAACGGGTTCACCGAGGCTAGGAAAATACCAAGATTATCCAGAAAATGCCGGATCCAAACACCTTCCTTTGCAGCTTCACAAGCCGCAATGTATTCGGTTTTTGTGGTAGAATCAGCCACCGTATCCTGTTTGGAACTCATCCAGTGCACTGCTCCTCCATTCGGGCGTACGAATCCGTCTCGTGATCGACAATCATCTCCGCCGGTTTGGAAACTAGCATCAACGTAACCCCTTCGACGAGCTCTTCCTCACCTCCATAAAATAGGAACATCTCTTTAGTCCTTTTCAGGTACTTCAAAATAGTCTTTACCGCTGCCCAGTGACTCTCACCTGGGTTGGCCTGGTATCTACTTGTTAGGCTTATTGCAAAAGCAACATCAGGCCTTGTACATATCATGGCATACATGATGGATCCGATTGCCGAGGCATATGGAATCCTACTCATCCTGCTTCGCTCATCAGATGTCGAAGGACTTTGAGTCTCGCTTAGCCTTATACCATGTGAGAGTGGCAAGAACCCTTTCTTTGCCTCACTCATGTTGAACTGCTTCACACTTTATCTATGTACGTGCTCTGGCTTCGCCGCCTCGGGGGCTCACCCCTTCTGCACCCAACTCCCACCTCATGCCGAGGGCGGCCAGCACGGGGGCTCCACGCGCGCCCGCGGGCTCCGAAGCTACTCCAGCACCGGCGAAGTTGTCAGCGCCGAGCCGGTGGCGGGGTTGCCCCCGCCCCCGGCCCGCGGAGAAGAAGGACTCGACGCAGCTCACGCCCCTGGTGGACCGCCGCGCCACCATCCCACGGTGGGTGCATCAAGCAAAGAAGCGAGGCACGCTCAGCACTACGGCGTGGCCTTCGGGATGACGGCGCCGGAAGAATACGTGCCCCACATGATGGACCAAAGGCACCCGCATGAGGGAGAACAAGACTCGCTCCTCAGCCCAATCTGGGGGGATGAGGCGCCAGAAGCCGCGCTCTTTCAGGAGTCTCGAGACAGTCCCAATGGTCACGCCGGGCGACGATTGCGGGTACCGCTACTTCCTCAAGAGCAAACATCGCTAACCATAGGTCGTAGGAGGTACAGGTCGCCACAACGCGGCTGCCCGCTCCGAGTCTCCTACCCCTCGGGAGGCGCGTGGGGCTGCGGAGAGGGGCGAGATCCGACATCACCACCGCGACGTTCGAACAAAGGCGTTCTCGGAGGTAGGCCCTCTGCTGGGAGGTGCCTCGGGGCCTGCCTCGCGGGAGGACCCGTGGTCGTCGGGGAACTGGCGACCGCTCTACCCCACCGGCGGCGCCCTGGTTTCGGTGTCGTCGTTGGTGGCACTAGAGTGTGGCGCAAGGCGGGGCCCTCGTGTGGCGATATGAAGCAAGGCGGTACTGTCTAGAAGGCCCGGTGCTCAGAAGCTCGCCACCCATGACACTCTCACGTAATAATGAGTGGGGCTGTACCGCCCGAGTCTCGGGGTGCCGGCCTCGGGCCCCGGGGCTCCCTCCTCGCCCAATGAGCAGCACTTAGCTCCTTGTTGGTGAGAAGACGTCCAAGACTAGACTAGGTCCCGGACGCGGCCTTTTTCTGCTTTCATTTGGTTTTCCCTCTGGCTGTCGTTTTCCCCTGTTGGATTTAAGTTGAATTTGAGCTTGAAGATTTGCGCGTATTCGGGGAAGGGGTGCTTAGTCTCGTTCAAGCAAATCTCTCGCGTTTTTAGTTACGACTCCGCCTCAGCTGCCTCCCCTCGTGAGCCCCTCGCGAGCCGGGCCAGGCCAAGCTTGCGCGCAGCCCAGCCTGTCGCCGCCGCGTCCTCTCTGGAGGGTTTTTACTGCAGGTCCAACAGATTCGTTCAGTAGACACTCAGATCGCCTCAGCCTCCCACAAGCTATCTCGGGGCTCGTACGAAACAGAGGTAAACCATCCAACTAGCGCGCCGCTTAGCCAACCACTTGGCGCAGGCGTATGGGCAATGTAGCACATGCTAACACGAAGAACACAAGTTTTACATGAGGGGCTCCCCCTCCCAAAATGCTCTCACCTCCATCCGGCCAAAACCTGAGTTCTATTCATGTAGGGTAATGGAACAAGGACAATACATGATCAGTCGGATAAATCCCCCAATGCATCCTCAGGAGCACCTCCCGAGCCGTTGCTGGCGTCACTGGCCTTGCCGTCGCTGCCTGCGTGGTTGTCGGTGGCGTCTGGGCCGTTCACCATGCCGCCCTCATCGGCGGCCACGACCACGCCGTCGTCATCCGAAGCAAAGGCCCTGACGAGGGCATCCACGTTGTCTTCCACCCAAGTCGCCAGTCGCGCCCGACGGCCCGGGAATCTGAAGCGATAACTGCGTCAAAATCGAAGTGAGGGTCCATGTCCTGGAGATGGCTGAAGACATGAGAGAAGGCGCGCCCGAGCAGCGCGCGACTCCTCTCCTCCACCAACCTGTCGGCCCCGACCGACCGCGCTCCCAGCCGCGCCACCACGTCAGTGAAGAACTGAAGGTTGCCGGCATAGTTGACCGCGTGCGGCTGGCCTACTGCCGCCTCGCAGATATTATCCAAGGCTGCGTTAGCTCTTTCCCGGAGCGTGGCGAGCATGGGACGGTGCTCATCCTCCAAGATTACGCCACGACGATCTCGTCCGCGTTCAGCGCGCAACAGCCTCGGCCTCCTCCACCCGCTGGCGAAGAAGGAGCGCCTCGGCCTAAGAGGTGGTGGACTCCCTCTGCGCCACCTCAAGGGCGGCCCGAAGAGCATCGGCCCGCCGCGTCGCCTCCTCCAGTTTGGCCCTCAAGGCAGCAGTCCTACCCTCAGCCTCGGCCTTGATCAACCCCAACTGCTCCTCAAACTCGCGCTCGAGGTCCGAGCGCGCCGTCGCCACTCGGCGTCCGACCTCCTCCATGACGCGGGCTTCCCGTGCCGCAACCTCATCCTCTGCCCGCGTCGCCAAGCGCTCCCTCGTCTCCAAGCGCTCGTACTCACGCGCGTGTTCGGCGGCTTCAAGCTCCAGCGCCTCCTCACGCTTCTGGAGCTCCGCCGAGTTGCCGGAGGCCACCTTCATCGACGCAAGGGCTGCCTCGTGCAGCTCCACTTGCTCCTCCAACGAGTGACATCGGGCCAGGAGTTCCCGTGCCCGCTCCTCCGCCGCCTCTCGCCGCCTGTTAGCTGCCCGGGCCTCCTCGACGGCCCGAGAGCAGGCCTCCCGAGAGGCTGCCAGCGATGCCTTGGCCTCTTCATCATCAAGATCGCGCTGGCGGCGCGCAAGGGCGGCAGCGCCCTCCAGCTCGCGCCTCTCCACGGCCAGGCGCAGGACCTCGGCCTCAAGGCGCGCGTCTTCGTCAGCAAGCTCTTCACCAAGAAGGCTCACCGCGTCGGCCGCCCTTCGAAGGAATCCTTGGCGAAGGGCGCGACGCTCCCGGGCACGCTCGCGCACGTCCTCCGCACCATCGACCGCCCCAGACGGGCGCCGGGAGCCGCGAATCAACACTCCCTCTCCGGGCAGGGGGCTGGGGGCTGGCACCCTCGAGACGGCCGGGCGCGGCGTGCCAGAAGCCCGGCCTGGAGCCAGCCCATCCCCAGACGAGGGGCACAGGAAGCGCCTCAGCCAATCGCTGTCCACGACCAGGCGAGAAGCCCACGACAGGCTGGCTATGCCTCGAGAAGGCTCGCGAGGAAGGATCGCGAGGCGCGCAGGGCCACGACGCGCCTCGGGACGGCTCACCTCCCCGATCGCCCTCACCACAAGAGCTCCACTGCTCGGAGCACTCAAGGACGGGGAGGGGGGCGAAGCCGGGGAGGACGGCTCCTCACCCGTCTCCATGAGCTCGGCAGGAAGGGGCCTGCAGGGCGAGGATCAGTACAAGCAGCAGAAGAATCAGGAGCTAGAGAAGGAGAAGGCTTACTCATCAGTAGCGAAGTACTTCCTGCGCTTCAGCAGGCGGCAAGGGTAATCACCGCCCAGGGCCTCCCTTCTCTTCCGGAGGGCCTCGAAGTTCACGCGGAAGCGACCCAAGATTTGAGCGCAGGGGTCAACCTGCGGCGAGGGAGGAGCATCAAGGCGACCCGCGTCAGGGGCGTCCGCCTGACGCGCAATGCTAATCGCCTCACCAAGAGAAGCTGCAGGGGCCTCGGGAGCTTCATCCGCAGGCGCTGCGGGCGGCTGCCTGCCGCCCTCAGCCACGGCGGCATGAGCCTCAGGAGCTGCCCCCTCACGAGCGTCGCCCGGCGCTGTCACCCCGGCGGGGGTCCCGTCGGCCTCTGGCAGCTCGTGCCTCCCTGCTCCGCCACTCTAGGAGGAGCCGCCTTGGCCAACTGGAAGGGCTGTCACCACCACTGGATTCTCGCGAGGCCCCTGGCGGCCAGCGGGGCGCAGCCCCCATTCATCGAAGATAGGCATCTGGTTCACCAAATCACCCCTGTTTCGATAGAGGTACAGCAAGGCCCCTTCATGCCGGATGCCACCGGGGTTAGGATCGCCAGTCAGGACCAGGAGCACTTTCCTTAGCGCTTCAGGCGTCAGGTCTTCTTCCTGGCGCCTCATACGATCGCCAGGCCCGCTGAAGGCCCACATCCGGTGGGAATGGTGTTGGAGAGGAGCAATGCGGCGCATCAGGAACTCCTTCACCACCTTGGGCGCTGTCACAGCAAGCGACCTCAGGAACGCGAAGCGGCGCCAGAAAAAGATGAGCCGAGGGCTCGAAAGCGTCTCTTGGCCCCAGCCTGAATTGGGGACAGCAGGAGAGGTCGGCTCAGATAGCAGGGGCTGGGCACCCCACATCCACGTCAGCCACCTCTCGCGGAACTCAGCCGCGGGCGGAGGCAAGCTGAAGTCAATACCGAGGCCGCTGTCTCGGCGTGATTTACGAAGCTCACGCCGCCGAGCATTGAGTGGGGTCGACAAGCGCAGAGAGAAGAAATGGCACAGCAAGGCAACCGAGGAAGGATGCCCATCATTGCCTCACAAACAAAGGCGAACCGAGAGGAGAGTAATGGACTCAGGACCCGGATGCATCATGTGGATCGATGGCGGAAAGCACGGCATTGAAGAAATCGAGAAGGGGAACCAGCCCGCCCACAGGCGTCGGCGAAATCTTGGACCTCGGTGACTATCCTGCCGATGGCGAAGTGGGGCGCGGGCCAGGCCGTCGTCCTCCGCATTCATTGAAGGAGGTGGCGAGCCGAACTGACCTTGCCCAAGCCCTCCAGTTGAGTATGATCGGCGAATTGACAGCGGAGGCCGCCCGGCGGCGAGCGAGCGAAGGCGCAGGTTTCTTCCCTTTCCCCTTCTTCGTCGGAGCCATGGCGATCGAAAGGGGGAAGGGAAGATTTGAGATTGGATTCGAAATGGAAGCTGGAGTTCGAGAGAGGGAAGGACTGGAGCGCACAAGCAACAGAGAGGGAAACAGGTGTGTGCAGCAGCGTGTCCGCCTAGCAAGGCACGAAATAAGGAGGCATGGGGGAACAGTGTCACCCACGTCCAATCAACCGCCACGCGTCGCCCAAGGCCGCAGGCTGTTAGGGCCCGCGACGCTTCGCACTTGCCCTTTCGCCTCTCTGCTCGGCCAAGATCGCGCGCGCCGTGGGCCCAGGGGCTACTGTCGGCGTTCTGGGAACGGGGGTCCCAGGACTTGCACGCTCGGCCTGCGGCGTGGCTCAAAGGAGGCCCAGGACAGCCCATCTTCATCAACACAAGCTCAAGACCCTCAAGGGCGACGACCAAGAGCTTCCTCGGTAGCGCCTCGTCGGGCTGGCTCATGAGGAGGCGGAGAGTTCAAGGCAGGGTACCTCGCGAGGTGCCCGTGGCGCAAGCCATGACGACCAAGGGCGCCAGTCGGGCGCCAGCCCGCGCAGCATCCTCCTTTCCTCTTTGGTGCAAAGGGAGCAAGCGCATGCAAGGGCATCAGGCAAAGGCATCCGTTTCGGTGCAACAAGACCAAGACCGGCCCCAACGGCTGGAAGGGAGTCATCGTGGAGCCCAGGCAGGCGTCATCACCAGAGCCTTTGGCAGGCGAGGACCAATTTTAGTCAGGATAAGTGTACCCGCTATTCCCCTTCAAAATGGCCAATTGTTGGCGCCCTTCCCGCTCAATATTTGGGAAGAGGCCCAGGGCCTTCGTCTATATAAGTAGAGCTAGCCACCATAGTAGGGCATCCTCTCCTCCCGCGCGGCATTTTGGGATCCAGAGAGAGAGATAGAGACCCGATCCTCAAGCCAGAGCGACGGGACACCACTTAGCAGTTCATCGCACCCACTAAGAACAGACCCTCGCGAGGCTGTTCTTCCCTGTACTGTTCCTCATCAGCCCAAGAGGCAATCCACACACCACACACTGGAGTAGGGTATTACACCACGATGGTGGCCTAAACCAGTATAAATCTCGTGTCTCTTGTGCTGTTCTTATGAGTAGTTCTAGGTCCTTGCGATTCGGCGAGGTACGAGACGGTGGAGGGTTGGATCGCTGCGCGCACCCCAGAGTTCGAACCTTAAGGGTCTGCCGGAACCCGAAATCCGACATTTGGCGCGCCAGGTAGGGGTGCGCCGGAATCCGCCTTCTGCCACCTCGTGTCCCGTCGCATCGTCATCACCATGTCCGGCAACCAAGAGGGCAACCCGGATCCTTGGGTGGCGCGGCCCGCCCACGCAGAGCCGCTCGCCTCGGGCGACCCCGTGCCCCAGGAAGCTCGCCGTCCGCAGGCGCTGGGCATGGCGACGCGAACAGCCTCGACGGCTCTCACACCGCGGCAGCGCGGTCGGCAGCAAGAGCCTCCAACCACGCCGCGACCACATCACCGTACACCCGTCCGGGAGCAAGCGAACTTCGAGGGCGCGCTCCACGAGTGGCCGAGCTGCTGCAGTGCGAGCTGCTTGAAGCGGCCGCGACGCGTGCTTCTTGGAGCGAGTGGCGGAGCTCCAAGCTTCGCCGCCTCGAGGCTCACCCTTCGCACCCAACTCCCACTCATGCCGAGGGCGGCCCTGCAGGGGCTCGGCCAGCGCCCGCGAGCTTCGGGCTACTCCAGCACCGGCGAAAGCTGTCAGCGCCGGGCGGTGGCGGGTTGCCCTGCCCCGCAGCGGAGAAGAAGGACTCGGCGCAGCTCACGGCCTGGTGGACCGCCGCGCCACCATCCCACGGCGGGCGCATCAGCGGTAGAAGCGAGGCACGCTCAGCACTCTGGCGTGGCCTTGGGATGACGGCGCCGGAAGAATCGTGCCGCACATGATGGACCAAGGGCACCCGCATGAGGAGAACAAGACTCGCTCCTCAGCCCAATCTGGGGATGAGGTGCCGAAGCAGCAGCTCTTCGAGAGTCTCGAGACAGTCCCACTGGTCACGCCGGGCGGCGATTATCGGTACCGCTACTTCCTCAAGAGCAAACATCGCTAACCATAGGTCGCAGGAGGTACAGGTCGCCACAACGAGTGGCTGCCCGCTCCTGAGCTCCTACCCCTCGGGGCGAGGGCTGCGGAGATGGGCAGAGATCCGACATCACCACCGCGGCGTTCGGAGCAAGGCATTCTCAGGAGGTAGGCCCTCTGCTGGGGAGGTGCCTCAGGGTAAGTCTTGTCGTTCTCAGGCGACATCATCACCACCTCGATTAAGTCTCGTCGTAGTCAATTCCTTGAACTTGTCCATAACCTTTAGCGACAAGCCGAGATTTGTGGATCTGAACATTTCCATCCACATCGGTTTTCTTCTTAAAGACCCATTTGCAACCAATGGCGATTCGCCGGTGGCGGATCAACCAAGTCCCAGACTTGATTCTCATCCATGGACTTTAACTCGGATCTCATGGCCTCCAGCCATGCCTCGGAATCTGGGCTCACCATCGCTTCCACATATGTGGCCGGCTCGTCGCTTTCTAGCAACAATACATCACGCACTCTGCGCAATCTTTCCGACCTCCGTGGTTCCGTGCGCTTCCACTACAGGTTCCCTGTCGACTCGATATGATCTCATCACCAGCCGAGCCGTCCCAGTGGTTCTCGAATTTCTTCGATTCGAACCGTCCTCCCACTGGCCTCCCGACTGAGAAACTCTTTCTCAAGGAAAACCCCGTTCCAAGCAACAAACACTTTGTTCTCTTCCCGGTTGTAGAAGCTATATCCCAAGGTTTCCCTTCGATATCCCATGAATATGCATTTATCCGACTTGGGTGTAAGCTTGTCTGACGTAAGTCGCTTGACAAATGCTTCACAACCCAAATCTTTAGAAAAGACAAACTGGGACTCTTCCTGGTCCACATCTCATGTGGTGTCTTATCTACGGATTTTGATGGTACCCTATTAAGTGTGAAATCTGCAGTTTCTAGAGCGTATCCCCAAAATGACAAGGGTAAATACGATTTTGTCATCATAGACCAGACCATGTCTAACAAGGTCCTATTCCTCCGTTCCGACACGCCATTTCTCTGTGGCGTACCCGGAGGTGTGAGCTAAGGTACTATACCTCGACTTTTCAAATGATCATCATACTCCTGGCTCATGTACTCACCTCCACGATCAGATCGCAGAAGCTTTATAATCTTGCCAAGATGATTCTCAACCTCGTTCTGAAACTCTTTGAACTTTTCAAAAGTCTCCGACTTGTGCCTCATCAAATAGATATATCCATATCTACTCAAGTCGTCGGTAAAAGTCACGAAGTACTGATAGCCACCTCTGGCGGTTGTGCTCATTGGACCACACACATCACTATGTATAAGTTCCAATAGCTCGGACACCCTCTCGCAACTCTTTGCGAAAGGAGACTTAGTCATCTTGCCGAGCAAGCATGATTCACATGTCTCGAACGACCCGAAGTCGGACGAAGTTAGGAGCCCATCATCATGGAGCTTCTTCATGCGTTCGCATTAATGTGTCCAAGCCGGTAATGCCGAAGTATGTCGGATTTATCTCATTAGGCTTATGCCTCTTGACATTCATGTTATAGAACGTTTCCTGTTCTAGATTCAATATAAATAGCCCATCTACAATGGGTGCATAGCCGTGGAACATACCATTCAAAAATATCGAACAACCATTGTCCTTAAAATTGAATTCATAACCTTGACTCATCAAACATGAGGCAGAAATAATGTTCCGACTAAGTGCAGGAATGTAATAACAATTATTCAATTCCATAATGAATCCAGAAGGAAGCTGGAGCTGCATCGTGCCGACCTCCAACGCAGCAACTTTTGCTTTGTTGCCGACCCTGATGTAAATCTCCCCTTGTGCCACACGCCTAGTTCTTACCAGCCCCTGCATCGAGTTGCAAATATGAACAACCGATCCGGTATCAAATACCAAGAGCTACTAGGTATGTCCGCAAGGTAAATGTCTATAACATATGCAACAAGTGTACCTTTGCCTGAAGCAGCATTTCCGGCCTTCTTGCCATGCTCTGCAAGCCACTTGCTACAGTTCCTCTTCCAGTGACCGGTCTCCTTGCAGTGATAGCAAACGGTCTTCGAGTCCAGTCCAGACTTTGGCGCAGCGGCAGAGGCTATCGTCTCCGTGCCCTTTGCCTTAGCCTTTTTCTGGACCAACTCTTCTTGAACATAGCCGATTTCTACACCATCAACACTTCATGAGTGCCTTTCTTAATATCTTGCTCTGCCACCTTGAGCATCCCATGCAATTCAGTGAGCTTCTTATCCATGCCATGCATATGATAGTTCGAGATGAACGTCCCATAGCTGGGCGGAAGAGAACCCAGAACAGCATCAGTTGCCAGCTCATCCAAGAGCGGGAAGCCCAAACGATCCAAAGCTTGCACATATCTGATCATCTTGATCACATGTGGGCTCAGTGGATCACCTTCCTTCAGCTTGCAATCCATCAAGGATTGCCAGACGTTGAACCTTCGGTCCTAGACGTATGCGAAACATGCTCTTGAGACTCTCGATCATATCGTAAGCCTCAACATTTTCGAAATGCTGGTGCAAATCGGGCTCCATACAAGCCAGCATCAGACAGCAGATCTCCGTTGATTCATCAACGAGTTTCTGGTAGGCATTTTTAGCTGTGGCACTAGCATTATCGGCAGGTTCCTCTGGAAGTGGATCCTCTAGAACATTTTCCTTTTTATCGTGCTTGAGAACAATTCTCAGATTTCTATACCAGGTGGTAAACTTTGTTCCATTCAGTTTATCCTTTTCCAGAATTGATTTCAATGCAAAGTTGGGTTGAGCAGGTGGTGCCATTGATCTACAACAGAAAATATGCAATCACTAAGCAATGTGTTTATGTAGAGTAATTCTAGCCTAAACAGAAATACTCCCACTGAAGTCAGCATCCCTCTGCAAACTCTCAGTGATTCAGGATCCGATTAGCGCATGCGACTAGTGAGCTTTAGCATCACTGCTAGCCAACATACTTATCCGGTAAGCAACTCCTTGCTAATCGTATCTCTATACGACTCCTATCGGTTGGGAAGGTATATCATACCCCGGCTCCCAACCTTTTTTGCCACAAGGCCCAAAACCGTTTTGATAGCCTTGTCAAGTTAACCTGATGCAGTGCATGTCCGTGTCCGACACGAACCCCTCAGTTCAAGAACTCCCAGCAGCACCCCAATTTTATGAGCCCACTACTTGACGTACTTGACGTGCGAAGGTGCAACATCGGGGATGGCAATTCGCTTGATATTCATGAGGGATCATTCTATCATTCTAACATGCATAGAAACAAAGAAGCATAACAATCACAAATATAACACATATTGTGAAATAGTATGGCTCCTTCATGGACGTTCTTCCAGGTCGGCTCCGACTCCGATGACCATCTACGAACTCCATCTTGTTTGTCATGCCGGGACGCCAAGCCACCAACCTGATCTCTACTATCCAACTACTACAACTAGTAATGAATTTACATAGAGTCACAAGTCGACACGCATGTTGTTATACAATATAATGAAAGCACTTTGGCTCCTGCCAGCTGACAAACATGACACGCAGGCCACGTATAAATTGCACACATGCATCACCTACACATGAGCCATACTATTCACATTAAACCTGCAAAACAAACTTATGCATAGAATCACATTCTACCGGTTTGTGTGTCGGGTACGAAATACACGGCGCTACTCACACGGCGCTACGCACATGCAAAAAACAGCAACTGGCACTGGGCACTGAGTCAATAGGTTAGTCCCAAAAAATTATATAAAGTTGCCACAAAATGATTGTAAAACATCCAAGAATGATAATATATTAGCATGAATACTTCATAAATTATAGATACGTTGGAGACGTATCAGCATCCCCAAGCTTAATTCCTACTCGTCCTCGAGTAGGGAAATGATAAATGTAACATCCCAAATTTCCTATTTGGAATGTTTTACAATAATAGCTAAGCATCCTATGCATCCTGTTTGAATTTGAATGCCATTTGAAGTTTCAGAGAATTTTGAGTTTTGAATTTGAATTTCAAACTTTGGCATGTGGGAATCATTTCAAAAAAACTAAGCCTGATAAGTACTTGATCAAAAGTATGAGAGGAGCAAACATGACACTCCAAAAATATCAGAGGAAACATTGCCAAAAGATTTGGATTCAAATCTGAAATTAATTTGAATTTGAAAAAAATAGATTTTTATGAAGTTTGGATTTTGCCTTTGGAAAAATGTTCAAATGAAAGGGAATATTCCCCTGATCATTTTGGTATATATATACCCTATATAAATTATTTATAGATTTGGTTTTATTTTTGTTTTAGTTTTATTTAAAAAATAAAGAAAAACTCCCAGGCGCCACCAGCCACCTAGGCCCAGCCAGCCGCCCCCCCACCAGACCCAGCGCCCAGGCCCAGCCGAGCCGGCCCAACAGCCAGCCAGCGCCTCACCTCGCCCGCTCGCCCGAACCCCTAGGCTTCGCCACCCGACCCTCGCCTCTCTCTCTCCCGCGACCATGGGACCGCCTCTTTCTTCCCCTCGCCCACGCCTCGACCTCGCCGGAGATCGACCGGATCCCGAAGGATCCGGATTCCCGACCACCCGATCCCTTCCAAGCGAGCCCGACCCCAGGCTATAAGAGCCGAGCTCGCGCACCCCATTCCCCCGAGACCCCACCGCACCCTCTCCCTCCGTTTGCGCTCATGGAGACCCGAGCTTCTCCCGCCGCCAAAGTCGCCACCGACGACGCTCTAGTCCACCCCGACTTCCAACACCACCGAACCACCCCCCGTGCTCCCCCGCATCTCCCCGACGAGTCGCCGGAGCTCGCCGACGCCCGGACGCCCCGACGCACTCTCGCCGCCGCCGCCGCCGTCGCCGGAGTCCGGTAAGCCCCCCGGCATCCCCCTCCCCCGTCCGATCTTAGATCGACGGCCCCGATTAGAAGCCCCCGAAGGGTTAGGTTTTATTTATAAAACCGGCCGGTTCCGATCGGTTTATTTATTAGTTAGGTTTTATTTTTAGGCCGGTTCGTTTTTAGTTAACCCTAGAGCCCGTTTAGACTAAGTTACGCCTAGTGCACAGTATAGGCCCATTAGGCCTTTTTCTTTTTATTTTGATTTTCTGTTTTAGCCGAATAGTTTCTATTTTCAAAAATGTATATCTTTTATTCTGTTTAATATTTTTAGATGATTCTTTTTTTGTTGGATTGCAAATTTTATGTAGTTTCTGTAGAATATATATTTAGCTATGTTAAAAGTAATTAAAAATGCTTTAATTTAGTTTTAGTCAGAATAGTAAATCTGCTATAACTTTAGTTAGAAAAATAATTTTTGCATGATTCTTTTTGTAACCACTTTATTTTGACATTGCCAAACCCTAGAAATTAACTTGGGTATTTTAGGATTAATAAATAATTAGTTCTAGACAGAATCCTATTAATCCCAATTAATTAACTAGTTCCTGTTTTCCTATTTAATTAATTAGTAAATGAATTTATTTTTAACTTGTGATTAGTTATTCTAGGTTAGTTTCTGTCACTCCATTAGATGAACTTTTATTTATAATTAATAAAAGTTTTAAATTATTTTCTTAATAGAAATTGGATTAGGCCTAAAATGAGTTTTATAATAGCTTTTAATTAATTCTTTTGCTCCTAGCTGCTTAGTGAAACCTTTTCTGTTAAGTTAACTTAAAATCATGATTAGGTTATATTAAGGAATTTTTGTTATATAAAAACTATTTTTGTTATTGTTTGGAGTAGGGAAAAACTTTGAATTGGTTTCTTTGAGTTTTCTTTTGGATTTGGTTTTGATTGTTTTGTTGTGCTATGTTACTATTGTTATCTTGTGTGATCCTCTTGCTTTGTGCTTATTGTGTTATTGTTTGTCTCGGTAGAGTTTCCGAGTCTGAAGCTTGCTACTCGACTCTTTAGCTTACGAGGATCATCAGCAAGGCAAGTTTTGATCATGTTATTTCTATACCTATGTTTTGTGCATTAGTAGTTGTCACCACCCCACCATGCATGCAGTAGTGAAATCTTGAAGTCATTAAACTTGAGTAGTAACATGTGGTAGGATGAACCAATCCCTTGTTACCATGACCCGGGACGTAGTAGTTACTTGCTATGCTCGTAGACGGATTTGGGATGAGTGAAATTCATAAGCAAGATGTGAGAGTCAATGATGATGATGACCCCATGAACTACAATGATCAAGATGGACTTGAAAAATCACTCTTGGGTGGAGGGCGGTTGACGGGCACCTGGAGCACCCAAGGTGGCGGGATGCATGGAGAAGCGCCATGACATCCTGCGAAAGCTTCACCCAGCCACGAAGAGAAGGATGGATGCCCCATGACCGGAAGCTTACATGCAGCCGCAAGCCATTATGGGCTCTGGCTGGGTTGACCCTAGTAGTGACGCTGGCTGGGCGGTACTACGAGAAGTAGACGAACGGTAGGATTGGATGGGTACCGGCGGTGGCGGAAGAACTCTTTGGAAGACCCTGTTTCATTAGTCCGTCTTCAAACACCATGAAGTGCGAAGACTTTAAAGGAGGAATGATTCTTGCGGGAAAGTCGCAACCCTCTGCAGAGTTAAAGATCTAATCGATTAGCCGTGTCCCGATTACGGACATTTGAGCCTCTGGAACTTGGAAGTATTCGGATATCTCAACACTAAAACTAATGAAATAATTTGAGGGTTTATGACTTAATAATTTGGGAGCGAGATATTGGTTGGCGGAACCATCTCAATAACTACCAACAATTGTAGTAATTTGCAAGTAAGTCCACCGTAGTAGGATAAAATTTGCTTTTCGCAAAATGATGAAACTTAGAGCTCCACAGCCAAAAATGCATATAGTGTTAGTAACTTTATCATTGTTATTCTTCATGACTTGCCGACTTATTCCAAAAGCTGACCTACATGGCTGCAACGTATTATGTTGCGTAGATATATTCGATCGAGTGAGGCTACGCTCCGCGCTTGGCGATTGCCCTTTGGAGTCGGATGGACTCGCTTACCTTCGACGCTTCGCGGTGTTTTAGTTTATTTCTCATGAGTTGGCCTTGAGCGAATTTATTCCCTTGTAATAAAGACTCTATATGAGAATCGATTAATGATATTCAGGTGTGATTGAACTTTGATTACTTTATCGATGTCTTGTGAGTACCAAAGATGATCTTGGGATGGAACATACACGAGATTTGACCGATTTTGGGTCAGGTCGCTACAGAGATGGTATCGAGCACACGCTGACCGTGAGGATCGTAACCCCTAGGATCGGAAAGCCATAGCGAGACCATTTACTTTGAACCCTTTTCATTCTATAATTCTTCCTGTTCAATTCGACTCTTCTCCCTTTGCAACATTCTAGATGGCGCGAGTTCAACCCAGTTTTGCTACGGAGTTCTGCCAGCCCGATGAGGCGATGCCCTTTGGAAGAAAGCTGGTCCAGATGGTGAAGCAGCTGAAGATAGCTCTACCCTCGATCACCGGAAACCCACTAATGCACTTCCAGCGGACACCCGCTCTGATTGAAGTGCATATCCTGAGGAGAACCTTTGGAGGACACACGGAGCCTATCAACTTTGAGTTCACCGAGTTCAAGCTGGATCATCGGAAGGGACGTGGCGATCTACCGAGCACTTGGACATCTCCGAGAGGAGTCTGAGGCCGAGCTCGATCACTCGAGACCTCGCCATGGTTTCTCGCGGGGCAAGGAATGGAGATATCATCCGTACCATTGAGGACGATTCCACTCTCTCATACATCCAGACTTGGAGTGTCTTCTCGAAAGCGGGAGATTCAGACTCGCCGTAATTCAAGACACACGGAAGCTTTGTTCTGCGAATCGAACGGAGGAGAAGGCACGCAGCAGACTTCCTTGGCCATGAGGAAGAAATCACGGACTTCATGGAGATAGTCGACGATCTGAAGATGAAGCTTGCGCGATAGAGGAAAAGATGGACTTGGGAGAGGACCTTTACCCGAGTGGAGATGAAGCACCCTCGTGAGCAATGATCAGGATTTGAAGGAGTACCACGAAGGAAACCCCAAGAGGAGGCGCCAGCGATGAAGACTTTTAGTCGACCACCATGTTATCTTTTACTTTTCCGTCGATCAGTTAGGCCGATGTTTTCCTTGATTAGTCATGAGCTTTTGTAATCGAGTTTGAACCATGTTTGAATGGAATGAATAAATGATTGGTGTGTTATGATTGTGCATTCATATGGGTAGTGTATTTCTCATAGACCATTGTTCTATTCTAATCTTCTCACCCACTCCAAAACACGGATGCCTCAGGGCGTGACCTTTGGTTTCCCGCCGAGCTCACCCAGCTGCTCCAGCAGCAGAATGCACTGATGCAGCTCCTGATTCAGAATCAGAACAACACCGCCAACAATCCACCGCCACCGCCACCACCCACTGTGGACAATTTGACTCGATTTCTGAGGTTGAATCCGCCAGTGTTCTCTAGTAGCACTGAGCCAATTGTGGCTGATGATTGGCTCCGCAAGATCGGAAGGAGCTAGTCACCGTTGGATGCACCGATCTTTGAGAAGGTGCGCTTTGCAGCGCATCAACTGGATGGACCTGCAGCTTCTTGGTGGGAGAATTACACCGCCACTTTTCCCATGGGTGGCATCACTTGGGACCAATTCCAGCAGGCCTTCCGACTTGCTCATGTCTCACTGGAGCCATGAGTGCGAAGAAGCGTGAGTTCCGCAACTTACGCCAGGGAACCGTCTTGTGGCACGATGCGTGGATGAATCAGACAAGCTCGCTCGCTATGCCCCGAGGATGTGGCCACAGATGCCGCCAAGGAGAAGTTCCTTGAGGGACTCAATGATGAATTGAGCATGCAGCTTATTGTGGCTACCTTCAACAACTACCGGGAGCTGGTAGACAAGGCCACCATCCCGGAAGGCAAGCAGCAGCAGATAGAAAGCATAGCGGAAGTACAGCCGGGGAAGCACAACTCGGGAACTCAGCGAAGCCCGCTATGCACCATACTCAGGAGGGCACACCCATCATAACCATGGAGGTCATAACCATGGAGGAAATGGGAACAACCGCAGCCAGGACAACAAGTCAGGCCATGGCAATGGCAATGGCAGTGGTAATGGCAATCAGCAACGTTCTGCCCCGGCTCCGAAGGATCTGAGCCACATCACCTGCTTCAAGTGCCAGAAGACAGGGCACTATGCCACCGACTGCCCGGAGGCCAAGCAGAGGAACGTGAATGGCAATGGAGGCTCAGCGAAGAAGCCCAATCCTTTTCCTCGTGCTCAGGTGAACCACATCGACGTGGAGGACGTCTATGATCAGCCAGACACTGTGGTTGGTAAGTTTTTATTGAATTCACGTTCAGTTTTGGTTCTCTTTGATTCTGGTGCAACGCATTCATTCATATCAAGGGTAGTTGTGGAAAAGTACGGATTACGCACTAGAACCCTTAGAAGCCCCTTGGCGTCGGTTCATTGGAGGAGAAATGATGGCGGGTTTAAGCTGTCCTGCAACCCTCAACATCGGGAACCACAAATTTCCGTGGAACTCATAGTGTTGGAAACTCAGACCTTGGATGTAATCCTAGGCATGGATTGGTTGTCAAAGTTTGAAGGGAACATTGATCGTGCCAAGAAGTCTATTCTGCTCACCACCCCGGGCGTAAGAGGATCAAGTATGTAGCCAGCACAGCCGGATGAAGAATCAGTGCATTCCCTCACGGGAGTTGTTCAGAGGAAGTGCCAGAGTGCAAGAATTTCCGATGTGTTCCGGAGGAATTACCAGAATGCCACCGGACGGGGACATTGAATTTCTGATTGAGCTATTGCCGCACAGCCCCAATATCCAAGAGACCTTATCGGATGCCACCGAATGAGTTGAAAGAGATCAAGGATCAAATAAATGAGTTATTGGAGAAAGGATATATTCGTCCAAGCTCATCACCTTGGGGAGCCCCAGTTCTTTTGGTAGAGAAGAAGGATGGGAGCTTGAGGATGGTTGTGGATTATCGTGCATTGAACGAAGTAACCATCAAGAACAAGTACCCCCTGCCGATGATCAATGACTTGTTTGATCAGCTTGTTGGAGCCAAGGTATTCTCTAAGATCGATCCTCGATCAGGGTATCATCAGTTGAAGATTCGTGAAAAGGATATACCCAAAACAGCATTCACTACCAGGTATGGTTTATACGAGTATACCGTCATGTCATTTGGATTGACTAATGCTCCTGCATACTTCATGAATTTGATGAACAAGGTGTTCATGGAGTATTTGGACAAGTTTGTTGTGGTGTTCATCGATGACATATTGATTTTCTCCAAGAGCGAGGAAGAGCATAAGGAACATTTGCGTCTAGTTCTGGAGAAACTTCGAGAACATCAGTTGTATGCCAAGTTCAGCAAATGTGAATTTTGGTTGAAGGAAGTTGGATTCCTCGGACATGTTATTTCAGGAGAAGGAATAGCGTTGATCCCGCCAAGGTTGAATCAGTCACCGATTGGCGATCACCCACCTCGATCAAGGAGATCCGTAGTTTTCTCGGACTCGCAGGATATTATCGGAGGTTCATTGAGAACTTCTCGAAGATTGCCAAGCCCATGACTGAGCTGTTGAAGAAGGAAGCCAAGTATGTTTGGACCGAGGAATGTGAAGCCAGTTTTCAGGAATTGAAGAAAGCGGTTGGTCACAGCCAGTGTTGATTTTGCGGACATACACAAGGAATACCAGGTTTATTGTGGCGCTTCTCGTCAAGGACTCGGAGGAGTATTGATGCAGGAAGGTAAGGTTGTGGCTTATGCCTCCGGACAGCTCTGCCTCATGTGATGAATTATGCCACGCATGATTTGGAGTTAGCGGCTGTAGTGCATGCACTCAAGACACAGGAGACATTTCCTCATCGGAAATCGTTGTGATGTCTACACAGATCACAAGAGTTTGAAATATATCTTCACGCAGAAGGAATTGAACCTCGAGCGGAGGAGATGGCTAGAGCTGATAAAGGACTATGACATGAGATTGCATTACCACCCCGGTAAAGCTAATGTTGTAGCAGATGCTTTGAGCCGTAAGAGTTATGTGAATACTCTTACAGCGGGAGGATTACCCAGGAGTTAGTCGATGACCTCGAGAGATCTCCGATGGAGATAGTTCGAAAGGATTTGTTGCAACTCGGAAGTTCAGTCCACCTTGACCGAAAGGATTCGTGAAGCCGGAAGTCGGACAAGGAAATCGATGAGATAAAGCAAAAGATGGAGGAAGGAAAAGCTAAAGGATTCCGTAAGGATGAACATGGAACTATATGGTTTGAGGATCGTATTTATGTGCCCAATGATCCCGAGCTCAGAAGCTAATTCTTGAGAGGCTCATGATTCACCGTACTCGATTCACCCGGCAACACCAAGATGTACCGGATTTGAAGCAAAGTTTACGGTGGACGGTATGAAGAAGGACATTGCCGAGTGCGTAGCCGTATGCGATGTTTGCCAACGTGTAAAGGCGAACATCGAAGCCAGCAGGGTTACTTCAACCTTTGCCGATTCGATTGGAAATGGGAGAAACTTGGTATGGATTTCATCACGGGATTACCGGGACCCGTTCAGGTTATGATTCTATCTGGGTAGTAGTTGATCGTTTGACTAAGGTAGCTCACTTCATACCCGTGAAGACTACCTATACCAGTGCCAAGTTGGCCAAGATATACATGACCAGGATCGTATGTCGCATGGAGTTCCGAGGAAAATCGTGTCGAGATAGAGGAACGCAGTTTACCTCAAAGTTTTGGAAGCGATTGCATGAAACTTTGGAGTGCGAGGCTGGAATTCATACAGCTTTTCATCCATGAGCAGATGGACAGACCGAGAGAGTCAATCAGATTCGGAAGACATGTTGAGAGCTTGTGTGCTAGACTATGGGTCTAGCTGGGATGATAATTTGCCGTCGCAGAGTTCTCATACAACAACAGTTATCAATCCAGTTTGAAGATGGCCCCTTTCGAAGCTCTATACGGAAGGAGGTGCCGAACACCATTGTTGTGGGATAGTGTTGGAGATCGATCACTTTTCGGTTCCGATCTTATCAAGGATTCCGAAGAGAAAGTCAAGCTGATTCGAGACAGGCTCAAGATAGCACGATCGCGACGGAAGAGTTATGCCGACGATGGCGCAAGGAAGTGACTTACGAAGTGGGAGACCGAGCATATCTTCGTGTGTCTCACTTCGTGGAATCAAGAGGTTTGGAGTCAAGGAAAGTTAGCACCCGATTCATTGGCCCTACAAAATCCTCGAGCGTCGTGGAGAAGTTGCATACAAGTTGGAATTGCGGAAGGATTGTCCGAGTTCATGATGTCTTCCATGTTTCTCAGTTGAAGAAGTGTCATGCCGACATGGCCGATGTTCCGTTGAGAGACACAGTGCCCCTAGAGGCCATACAACTTGATAGTGATCTAACTTACAAGGAGAAACCCGTCCGAATTCTCGAAACTGCAAGCAGAGTCACCCGCAGCAAGGTCATCAAATTTTGCAAAGTGCTGTGGAGTCACCACACCGAGGAAGAAGCCACACAGGAGCGCCAAGAAGATCTTCTTCGAGACCATCCGCACCTATTTGCTAGCCAACCCGAATCTCGAGGGCGAGATTCATCTTAAGGTGGGTAGGTTTGTAACATCCCAAATTTTCTATTTGGAATGTTTTACAATAATAGCTAAGCATCCTATGCATCCTGTTTGAATTTGAATGCCATTTGAAGTTTCAGAGAATTTTGAGTTTTGAATTTGAATTTCAAACTTTGGCATGTGGGAATCATTTCAAAAAAACTAAGCCTGATAAATACTTGATCAAAAGTATGAGAGGAGCAAACATGACACTCCAAAAATATCAGAGGAAACATTGCCAAAAGATTTGGATTCAAATCTGAAATTTATTTGAATTTGAAAAAAATAGATTTTTATGAAGTTTGGATTTTGCCTTTGGAAAAATGTTCAAATGAAAGGGAATATTCCCCTGATCATTTTGGTATATATATACCCTATATAAATTATTTATAGATTTGGTTTTATTTTTGTTTTAGTTTTATTTAAAAAAATAAAGAAAAACTCCCGGGGGCGCCAGCCAGGCCACCCCAGGCCCAGCCAGCCCGCCCCCTCCATGACCCGCGCCAGAGCCCAGTGAGCCAGCCCATTGAGCCAGCCAGCGCCTCACCCCTCGCCAGCTCGCCCGAACCCCTAGGCTTCGGCCACCCGACCCTCGCCTCTCTCTCTCCCGCTGACCCGTGGGACCCGCCCCCTCTTCTTCCCCTGCCCACGCCTCGACCTCATGGAGATCGACCGGATCCCGAAGGATCCGGATTCCCCGACCACCCGATCCTTCCAAGCGAGCCCGACCCCAGGCTATAAGAGCCGAGCTCGCACACCCCATTCCCCGAGACCCCGCACCCCCTCTCCCTCCCGTTTGCGCTGCGGGAGACCGAGCTTCTCCCGCCGCCAAAGTCGCCGCCGACGACGCTCTAGTCCACCCCCCCCCAACACCACGAACCACCCCGTGCTCCCCGCATCTCCCGACGAGTCGCTGAGCTCGCCGGCCTTGGACGCCTGACGCACTCTCGCCGCCGCCGCCGCCGTCGCCGGAGTCCGGTAAGCCCCCCGGCATCCCCCTCCCCCGTCCGATCTTAGATCGACGGCCCCGATTAGAAGCCCCCGAAGGGTTAGGTTTTATTTATAAAACCGGCCGGTTCCGATCGGTTTATTTATTAGTTAGGTTTTATTTTTAGGCCGGTTCGTTTTTAGTTAACCCTAGAGCCCGTTTAGACTAAGTTACGCCTAGTGCACAGTATAGGCCCATTAGGCCTTTTTCTTTTTATTTTGATTTTCTGTTTTAGCCGAATAGTTTCTGTTTTCAAAAATGTATATCTTTTATTCTGTTTAATATTTTTAGATGGTTCTTTTTTTGTTGGATTGCAAATTTTATGTAGTTCCTGTAGAATATATATTTAGCTATGTTAAAATAATTAAAAATGCTTTAATTTAGTTTTAGTCAGAATAGTAAATCTGCTATAACTTTAGTTAGAAAAATTATTTTGCATGATTCTTTTGTCACCACTTTATTTTGACATTGCCAAACCCTAGAAATTAACTTGTGTATTTTAGGATTAATAAATAATTAGTTCTAGACAGAATCCTATTAATCCCAATTAATTAACTAGTTCCTGTTTTCCTATTTAATTAATTAGTAAATGAATTTATTTTAACTTGTGATTAGTTATTCTAGGTTAGTTTCTGTCACTCCATTAGATGAACTTTTATTTATAATTAATAAAAGTTTTAAATTATTTTCTTAATAGAAATTGGATTAGGCCTAAAATGAGTTTTATAATAGCTTTTAATTAATTCTTTTTGCTCCTAGTTGCTTAGTGAAACCTTTTCTGTTAAGTTAACTTAAAATCATGATTAGGTTATATTAAGGAATTTTGTTATATAAAAACTATTTTTGTTATTGTTTGGAGTAGGGAAAAACTTTGAATTGGTTTCTTTGAGTTTTTCTTTTGGATTTGGTTTTGATTGTTTTGTTGTGCTATGTTACTATTATTATCTTGTGTGATCCTCTTGCTTTGTGCTTATTGTGTTATTGTTTGTCTCGGTAGAGTTTTCGAGTCTGAAGCTTGCTACTCGACTCTTTAGCTTACGAGGATCATCGGCAAGGCAAGTTTTGATCATGTTATTTCTATACCTATGTTTTTGTGCATTAGTAGTTGTCACCACCCACCATGCATGCAGTAGTGAAATCTTGAAGTCATTAAACTTGAGTAGTAACATGTGGTAGGATGAACCAATCCCTTGTTACCATGACCCGGGACGTAGTAGTTACTTGCTATGCTCGTAGAGCGGGATTTGGGATGAGTGAAATTCATAAGCAAGATGTGAGAGTCAATGATGATGATGACCCCATGAACTACAATGATCAAGATGGACTTGGAAAATCACTCTTTGGGTGGAGGGCGGTTGACGGGCACCTGGAGCAACCAGTGGTGGCGGGATGCATGGAGAAGCGCCATGACATCCTGCGGAAAGCTTCACCCAGCCACGAAGAGAAGGATGGATGCCCCATGACCGGAAGCTTATCTGTGCAGCCGCAAGCCATTATGGGCTCTGGCTGGGTTGACCCTAGTAGTGACGCTGGCTGGGCGGTACTACGAGAAGTAGACGAGCGGTAGGATTGGATGGGTACCGGCGGTGGCGGAAGAACTCTTTGGAAGACCTGTTTCATTCGTCCCATCTTCAAACACCATGAAGTGCGAAGACTTTAAAGGAGGGATGATTCTTGCGGGAAAGTCGCAACCCTCTGCGAGAGTTAAAGATCTAATCGATTAGCCGTGTCCCGATTCACGGACATTTGAGCCTCTGGAACTTGGAAGTATTCGGATATCTCAACACTAAAACTAATGAAATAATTTGAGGGTTTATGACTTAATAATTTGGGAGCGAGATATTGGTTGGCGGAACCATCTCAATAACTACCAACAATTGTAGTAATTTGCAAGTAAGTCCACTGTAGTAGGATAAAATTTGCTTTTCGCAAAATGATGAACCTTAGAGCTCCACAGCCAAAAATGCATATAGTGTTAGTAACTTTATCATTGTTATTCTTCATGACTTGCCAGCTTATTCCAAAAGCTGACCTACATGGCTGCAACGTATTATGTTGCGAGATATATTCGATCGGGGTGAGGCTACGCTCCGCGCTTGGCGATTGCCCTTTGAGTCGGATGGACTCGCTTACCTTCGACGCTTCCAGTGTTTTTAGTTTATTTCTCATGAGTTGGCCTTGAGCGAATTTATTCCTTGTAATAAAGACTCTATATGAGAATCGATTAATGATATTCAGGTGTGATTGAACTTTGATTACTTTATCGATGTCTTGTGAGTACCAAATGATCTTGGGATGGAAATGAACACGTAGATTTGACCGATTTTGGGTCGGTCGCTACAATAAAAGAAGTAATTTATGAAGTGTGAATGCTAGTAAAGTGCATACGTTTAATCAATGATAATTTCAATCACTTTTCCTAGCATCGTGACAACAACTCTTTCTTATAAAACTTCTCATATTAAAGTAGCAACCAACTCACATGTTAAGGTTCAAACAAAGAATTCTCTTGAAACTCAACAACCTATGTTCTCAGTCACCAAGCAATTGTAATTCAACTTATTCAACAAAGTCTAAGTAAGAGCTCGACATACTCAACCATCATATAGTCTTCTATGATTGCTAACACTTACCGCATACACATGAGCAAAACATTTCAACCGGACACATAGAAAGATAGGGGCTCATAGTTTCGCCTCCCAACGTATTCACCTCAAGTGTGATGTCAACAATAATAACTCATGCTACCCATATTCAACTGGACATATGTGCCTAAATCTTTCCTCACCACATGATGCTTGCCAATGGAGAAAAATAAAAAGTAATAGAGAGAAAAACTTTGACTCTTGCATAATAGTAAATACATAAAGTAAAAAAGATAGGCCCTTCGCAGAGGGAAGCAGAGGTTGCCATGGGCTTATTTGTTTGTATGCTCAACCCCTTAGTGCAAAAGAACGTCATGTTATATTGCCGCTTATGATAGCAACCTTTATTATGCAGTCTGTCGCTTTTATTCTTTGCCATCACAAGTTCGTACAACGCTCAATTTTCTCTTACACTAAATGATCTAACACTTATAGAAGCAATTTTTATTGCCTTATTGCACCGATGACAACTTACTCGAAGGATCTTACTCAATCCTTAGGTAGGTATGGTGGACTCTTGAAAATAACATTTGGGTTTTAAGGGTTTTTGGATGCACAAGTAGTATCTCTACTTGGTGCGGAGTTTTTGGCTACCAAAGATGGGGGGCAAGCACCACATGTTGAAGGATCTATGACAATATAACTTCTGTGTGAATATGTGTTGGGTTCTACGGTAGGGTGCGTCGACTAGAAATTAAAATTTTCCTATGCGCAGAACATCCAGGAACATGCTACGGGAGATAGATCACAGTTTGTTACCACTAGACGCGCAGTGCCGTGCAGCGGAAGAAGAGTTGGGGCAGCTAGTCCGCGTGGATCGTCTCCTCCTCGTCCGATCTCCCTCGAGCGGCCGGTCGTCCGATCCCACGTACGAGTTCGCCGCTGCGGCGCAAGTGCACCGCCTCTAACGGTATCCGCGCATGCAGGAGGAACACAGTGCGACGGACTGCTAGGTCCGATCACACAGTCGGCGGCGAGTGGAGGTGGCTATTTGCAACACATGCAAACCCTAGTCGTAGCGCCGAAGCGATCAACCAAATAAGTGCGCTGCACCTGCACCTTATATAGGCGTCCGTCACGGGCTCAACACTTGGGCCTCGCACGGACCCTAAAGCCCAAAGTCTACTCGGTCACCTTCCTAGTCCAGTTCGGATCACATCCGACCAGTGTCCTACGAACCGACCTCGTAGGTTCCTTCCCTTAAGCGCACGACCCCTTAGGTTCATGTCAGCTTGGTCGCAGTTCGAATCACCTCTGAACTGCACGGTTAGTAGCGGCCTCTAGCAAGGCGTGCCGACCATCAAGCAGACTATGAAGCTGGTTAGGCGAACCTGTATAACGTGTCACACTTCTGTTCCCTTTGCCACACGATATATGTTGTCAGGCTCAAGGCGAGATTGTCATCCTTGTGCTATCCCGACCTCTTTCTCGTTTTAGTGATGCTGACCAAAATTCGGATTATCTCATAATCCTTGTCGGATGGCCATGTTGTTCCTAGTCGGATCACGCGAGGGTCCCAGAGTATATCTCTCCTGATCGGAGGGGCAAATGCCATCTTGCTCGACCATGTCTCGCAGCATGGGACTGGACAAACCCGGAAACTTCCTTTGTAACTACCCAGTCACGGAGTAGCGTTTGGTCGGCCCAAAGCAAGTCTGTCACCAATCCGGGTACATGCGTCAACTCACGTCTTAGGACATAGAACGTATGTTGTACTAGAGACTCACAGATGATACATCGCTGCGTCTCATAGTTGGGTCTGCCCGACTTGGACCTTATCTCGACTCGGATCTGACTACGTCGAATCCGACCAGATCTTTCCAAGTCCATATTATCCGGTTAGCATCCAATGCTCCATGGCTAGTGAGACCAAGCCATTGACCGTGTCATATGCCAGTCTAGTTGGCTGCGCGTTCACACAGCCCTTTCGACTAGGGACCTTTTAGAACAGTCATCATACAATGCATAGTCCCACAAACAAGTCACATACATGCTGATACACATCATTGATAATGTCCAAGGACTATCTTTATTCATAAACACATAGGAAATATCATCATACATGATTGCCTCTAGGGCATATCTCCAACAATATGAACAAACATAAATCATTACGTTGTCTTCCTTGTCCAACGTCACCAATTTTTGCATATAATATTTTGATGGGGGCTCACAATCACAAAAGATTTCCAAGATAGTGTGTTTGCATGTGAAAGTTCTCTTCCTTCTACTAATCATTCATGAATTGCTTGTATGACCAATATTGTGATTGTCAAGCTTCAAAAGATTTCACTTTCTAAACCCAATGTGAAGCTACCACTAGGCATGATATGATTCCAACTTCATGACATTCAATTTATTCAACAAATTACTCATAGGATTAAGTGAAGCACAAGAGTAAATGACAAACTACTCCCAAAAGATATAAGTGAAGATCATGCGAGTATTTAAGTAAATGGGTAGCTATTTGAAGACTCTCTCTTATTAAAAGTTTTAGGTCTAAGTATTTTATTAAAACAACAATAAAAACAAAAGAAAATGACATTCCAAGCATAGCACAACTTATGTGAATAAGCAAAAACTTAGGCTCAACTGATACTAACCGATAATTGTTGAAGAAGAAAGGTGGGATGCTACTGGGGCATCCCCAAGCTTAGATGCTTCAGACTTATTGGAATATTAAGTTGGGATGCCTTGGGCATCCCCAAGTTTGAGCTCGTGTGTCTTCTTCATTCCTCTCATATCACAGTTTCCCTAAATCTCAAAAACTTCCTCCACACAAAACAAAACAAGAACTCGTGAGATAAGTTAGTATAAATCAATGCAAAACCTTATAATTCTCTACTATATAAAATCACTAAAATTATAATTTAACATTGCATACTAAATGCATCTGCATATTTAATACTCCCATCCTCGAATATAATCATTAAACAAGCAAACATATGCAAGCAATGCAAACATAACAGCAATCTGCCAAAACAGTACAGTATGTAAAGAATGCAAGAGTATCAATACTTATTTAACTCCAAAAATTACGAAAATTTAACACGCTGTAGGAAATTTATCAGAGCTTACCTTTCAAAAAGTTCAACATTTTATCACATTATGACTTTTCTAGGGAATTTTTGCAACAGCGATAAACTTTTTGTTTTGAAACAACGACATCTATACTTGCAAAATAGTCATGGTAAAGGCTATCTTTGACATTTTTATTGAAAATAAAGATGCAAAAAATTATTATAATCCTAACAAAATAAAGTGACGCTCCAAGTAAAGCACATATCATGTGACGAATAAAAATGTAGTTCCAAGTGAGGTTACCGATAATGTTGGACACGAAAGAGGGGATGCCTTCTGGTGCATCCCCAAGCTTAGTTGCTTGGATATTCCTTGAGTATTAACTTGGGGTGCCTTGGGCATCCCCAAGCTTAGGGTCTTGACACTACTTATTCTCCTCATATCGAAATCTCACCCAAATCTTGAAAACTTCAATCACACAAAACTTAACGGAACTTCGTGAGATAAGATTGTATGATAAAGTGCAAACCATTTCACTTTGGTACTGTCAAAGACAAGATTCATAATTGTTTCCACACAATGCATACTGTAGCATATATTTTCTACAATTTATATCGAGCAATATAAGCCATAAAAACTAGAAAACAAGCAAACGATGCATTGAAACAGAATCTGTCAAAAACATAACAGTCTGTAGTAATCTGTACTCCAACCATACTTCTGCTACTCGAAAAATTCTGAAAAATTAGGACAACGTACAGAATTTGTATATCTATCACATGTATAAAAATTCAGATCAAAATCATGTTCCAGTGAATTTTCAAATTTCCTGGACTGAGCGCAAAAGTTTCTGTTTTTGCACAGATTCAAGTCAACTATCATCCACACTATCCCAAAGGCTTTACTTGGCACTTTATTAAAACAAAAGCAATAAAACATGATTACTACAGTATCATAATCATGTGAACACACAAAAACAGTAGGTAAATGTGTTGGGTTGTCTCCCAACTAGCGCTCTTCTTTTATGCCTTTTAGCTAGGCATGATGAGTTCAATGATGCTCGCATAAATGATATGAATTGAAACATAACAAGAGAATCATGAAACACAAGACAAGCACATTTAAGCCTAACCCAGTTCCTATGCATAGGTATTTTGAGAGCACATAACTTTTGGGAGCAAGAATCAACTAGCATAGGAAGGCAAAACAAACATAACTTCAAGATTTTCAACACATAGAGAGGAAACTTCATATTATTGCAATTCCTACAAGCATATGTTCCTCCCTCATAATAATTTTCAGTAGCATCATGAATGAATTCAACAATATAATCATCACATAAAGTCCCTTTTCATGATCCACAAGCATAGACAATTTATTACTCTCCACATAAGCAAATTTATTCTCATGAATAGTAGTGGGAGCAAACTCAACAAAATAACTATCATGGGATTGAAAATTGAAATCATGATGACAAGTTTCATGGTTATCATTATTCTTTATAGAATACATGTCATCACAATAATCATCATAGATAGCAACTTTGTGATCATATTCAATTGTAACCTCTTCCAAAATAGTGGATTCATCATTAAATAAAGTCCTGACCTCTCCAAATCCAATTTCATCAATATAATCATCATAAATATGAGGCATTCTATCATCATAATTATTTTTCTCATCAAAACTTGGGGGACAAAAATATCATAATCATCAAACATAGCATCCCAAGCTTATGGCTTTGCATATCGTTAGCATCATGGATATTCAAAGAATTCATACCAACAACATTGCAATCATGCTCATCATTCAAATATTTTGTGCCAAACATTTTATTGACTTCTTATTCTAACAATTGAGCACAATTTCCCGATCCATCATTTTCAAGAAAGAAATTATAAAGATGATCAATAATATGATGCAACCTCAATTCCATTTTTTATGTAGTTTTCTTTTATAAACGAAACTAGTGATTAAACAAGAAACTAAAAGATTTGATTGCAAGATCTAAAGATATACCTTTATGCACTCACCTCCCCGGAAACGGCGCCAGAATAGAGCTTGATGTATACAATGCAACTTTATTCTTGTAGACTCGTGTTGGGCCTCCAAGCATAGAGTTTTGTAGGACAGTAGGAATTTTCCCTCAAGTGGATGACCTAAGGTTTATCAATCCGTGGGAGGCAAAGGATGAAGATTGTCTCTCTCAAGCAACCCTGCAATCAAATACAAGAAATCTCTTGTGTCACCAACACACCCAATACAATGGAAAATTGTGTAGGTGTAGTAGTTCGGCGAAGAGATGGTGATAAATGTGTAGTATGGATAGTAGATAAGAGTTTTTGTAGTGCGAACAATAAAAACAGCAAGGTAATAAATAGTAAAATGGAGCACAAATGGTATTGCAAGTCTTAGAAACAAGGCCTAGGGTCCGTACTTTCGCTAATGCAATCTCTCAACAATGGTAATATAATTAGATCATATAACCATCCCTCAAAGTGCGATGAAGAATCACTCCAAAGTTCTTATCTAGTGGAGAACATAAGAATAAATTGTTTGTAGGGAACGAAACCACCTCAAAGCTATTCTTTCCGTTGGATCTATTCAAGAGTTCGTACTAAAATAACACAAAGCTATTCTTTCTGTTCGGTCTATCCTAGGGTTCGTACTAAAATAACACCAAAGCAAGTTCATATTCATATTACTCAATCCAACACAAAGAACTTCAAAGAGTGCCCCAAGATTTCTACCGGAGAAACAAAGACAAGAACGTGCATCAACCCCTATGCATAGATTACCCCAATGTCACCTCGGGAATCCGCGAGTTGAATGCCAAAACACATATCAAGTGAATCAATATGATACCCCATTGTCACAACGAGTATTCATATTCAAGACATATATCAAGTTCTCTCAAATCCATAAAATATTCAATCCGATAACAAGGAAATCTCAAAGGGAAAAACTCAATTCATCACAACAAGATAGAGAGGGGAAAATATCATATAATCCGACTATGTTAACAAAGCCCGTGATACATCAAGATCATGACATCTCAAGGACACGAGAGAGAGAGAGAGAGAGAGAGAGAGAGAGAGAGAGAGAGATTAAACACATAGCTACTAGTACAAACCCTCAGCCCCGTGGGTGGACTACTCCCTCCTCATCATGGTGGCCGCCGGGATGATGAAGATAGCCACCGGTGATGATTCCCTCCTCTAGCAGGGTACCGGAATGGGGTCTAGATTGGTTTTCAGTGGCTACAAAGCCTTGTGGCGGCGGAACTTCTGATCTAGGGCTACCCTGAAGGGTTTTGGAATATTTGGGATTTTATAGGGCAAAGAGGGGGTGCGGGAGGCCACCGAGTTGGGAACAACACACTTCGGTATGCCTGGGCCCCCAGGCGCTCCCTGGTGGGTTGTGCCCCCTTGGGGCACCCCCCAGGTGCAGCTCTGGCCCATTGTATGTGTTCTGGTCCATAAAAAATCCTCAAAAAGTTTCGCGGTGTTTGGACTCCGTTTGATGTTGATTTCCTGCGATGTAAAAACATGCAAAAAACGGCAACTGGCACTGGGCACTGGGTCAATAGGTTAGTCCCAAAAAATAATAAAAAGTTGCTATAAAGTGATTGTAAAACATCCAAGAATGATAATATATTATCATGAATACTTCATAAACTATAGATAAGTTGGGAACGTATCATCACCCTGCCTTTTCCATGTCGGCCGCCTCCTTCTCCTCCCCCTCCACTACGCGCCTCCGCCGCCGCCCAGGCGCAACCTCGATCCAGCCCCACCGCCCACCACTACCAAGACGCCGGCCCGCCGCCACCCACGTGCGAATCCGACCTTCCCTCTGCTCTGGCGCGGCCTTCCATCCCCTCCGGTGCGGCATGCCCACTACTCCGGCGCGCCCTCCTCCAGCGCGCCTGCGCTCTGCTCCATCGGCACAGAGACGGAGCACCACCTTGTATGATGTTGCTGTTTCAATTTCTTGTTGTTCTTGCAAGATTTGTGTGTTGGGGCAATGAACTTTGCAAAAAAGTTCCCTCTAGTCCATGTCGTATGCACCAGCTCAATCTATTAGTGCCCTTGTTTCTTCTTGTTGTTCATCTAGTTTGTAAAAACAGAGTGATTAAAAATGTATGTTGAATCCCTGAAAACTTCTGCCTAGAACAAAATTATTTTGCGGCTGACCCGGTGAACAGCCTTGCCCTTCTGGATTTGCTATGCTGCGACACCCTTTGTAGGGTTTATATTGCCAAAAACAAAAATTCACATGTTTATGTGAAGGAAAGTAATTATGTGTCGAGAAGTTCGTGTATTGTTCCCGAGGAGTTCATATATGACATCTCTCTTCCATGTGTTTTGGAATTTATATTTTTCAATTCTTTTTGGCAAAGAATTCCACTACAAAAAAGCAACTGAATGAGCATTATAACTTAGTTTAGCTGAAAAATGAAGCATTATATGTTGTTGTCTGGTTCGCTCGTTGGAACAGAAAAAGTGATCGAAGGTCAAATGTTTTGTTCAAGAAGGTCAGAAGTATGTTAAGTATATTTTCTGGAACACCAAAGAAAGCTATGGCTTTGTGGTTCCATGCCAAATTATTGAGCTAATTAACGGTAGCTATGTGTCAGAGAGCAAAAAGTGTATTACTGGGTTTCATGGCGAATTAGTGAGTGTATATTCTTGTTTTTGCCAAAGTTTCAAAAATGGTGTGTCTGAGAAGGTTAAGTTTGAGAAAGTACATTAATTGTTGTAAAAAGAATTTGAATGTTTGGTTTTGGACGAGTACGCCATCTTATCGAGAAAGGCTAAGGTATATATTATAAAATGTTAAAAGAACTATGATTTTTCCAGAGCTTTTTTTAGTTGACATCTTTCTTTCAAAGGGTGCACAATATATACAGGAAGTTTGATTTGTAAATCATAGATGATTCCTTTTGCATGTTTTATGATGAGGAATAGAAAGATTCATAGAATACATTGATAATTCATGACTATACATCCTCTCTTCTTGAAAAACCCTAGAAGTTCAAACTTAAAAAATGGAGAGGTTTGATGTTTATTAAAAACATATAGAATTTTTTATGCTACTAAAATAAATAAAACCCAGAAATCCAAATTAAAAAAAAGAGTAGTTCGATGTTTACACAAAATTCAGATTTTCCTCATTATTAAATAATGAGAAACAGGAAGCTCAAAAAAATAAAAACAAGAAGTTCAAATTTTAATAATAGAGTATGTTCAGGATATAACTATTGGGTATGACCCTCTGTCGGTGTCAAAACCGGCGGATCTCCGGTAGGGGGTCCCGATCTGTGCGTCAAGGCTGATGGAAACATGAAGCAAGGGTCACAGATGTTTACCCAGGTTCGGGCCCTCTCGATGAAGGTAAAACCCTACTTCCTGCTTTATTAATGTTGAAGATATGGGTAGTACAAGAGTAGATCCACCACGAGATTGTAGAGGCTAAAACCTAAGAACTAGTCTATGATGGTATGATTGTAAATGTGATCGGCCTTGTAAGGACCATCCTCTTCGGTTTATATAGACACCGGAGAGGGCTAGGGTTTACATGTAGTCGGTTACAAGGAAGGAAACACAATATCCGGATCGCCAAGCTTGCCTTCCAAGCCAAGGAGAGTCCCATCCGGACACGGGCTGAAGTCTTGAGTCTTGTATCTTCACGCTTCAATAGTCCGGACAATGTATACAGTCCGGCTGTCCGGATACCCCCTTATCCAGGACTCCCTCAGTAGCCCCTGAACCAGGCTTCAATGACGATGAGTCCGGCGCGCAGTCTTATCTTTGGCATTGCAAGGCGGGTTCCATCTCCGAATACTCCAAAAGTGCCTGTTACGATGAATTGTGTCCGGCTCCGCAAGATGGTCTCGACTCGTGTTGCGAGGCGGTTTTATCGGCACGTTCTGCCAAAGCAGAGATCGTGCTCCTCTTATTACGGGATTTTCCATCAATACGGGTGCGCAACCCCACGATGACCATTGGTATGACTCTGTATGTTTCTTTTGGATAAGTCTCAAGCGGCCATGCTGAGGACTCTTTGTATTCATCCCCTTTATAAAGGGGTCGAGGCCTAAGTCTCTTTTCCACCTCTCTCGCTTCTTTTCGTACCTCGAGCTCCAGCGCCCAAGACCTAAGCTCCGACCCTCCAGATCCTCCAGTATGTCCGGATCCGACGCAAAAGGCCAGAGCAAAGGGAGGCATTCTCAATCCAAGAGGAGGACATTACGAAGCTAAGGGAGGTCGGATACCTGACCACCGATATTCAGCACAGGCTACCTGCTCCAGGGCAATTTATCCCCAGGTCAGAGCCCAACGAGAGCGTTGTGTTCGTTCCTCACTTCCTCCGAGGCCTAGGCCTCACCCTCGACCCCTTCGTGAGGGGGCTCATGTTCTACTATGGATTGGATTTTCACGATCTGGCTCCAGACACCATCCTCCACATTTCGTCGTTCATTATTGTGTGCGAGGCCTTTCTCCACGCTACCCCCCACTTCGGCTTATGGCTCAAGAACTTCAATGTGAAGCCGAACATGATCGAGGGGCGGCATGCAGAGTGTGGAGGTGTCGTAATTAGCAGGAACGCCGATGCCCCATGGCCAGAGGGTTGTTTCCTAGAAGTATACTATTTGTGACAACGGAGGTGGTTTTATGTCACAGCTCCCAGAGGCTCAAAGTGGGTAGCCGCCCCCGAGTTCCGCTCGGGCCCCCTGTCACAGTTGGCGTCTTGGACAGACGTAGGACGAAATTGGGGGCCTGCTGGCGATGTACCAGTACTTCAGAACCGCATCCGGGAGCTTATTGAGAGGGACACAAGTCTTGTCAGCAGAATCCAAGTGATGCTAATCCGTTGGATGTTGTCGTGCAAACGTCGGCCCCTCTGGATGTGGGAGTTTAATCCAGAGGGTCCGCGGACTATTAAACACTTCTTCGGCCTGAAGCTCGAAGGGATGTGTAAATTATTCTTCGTATCACAAGTGAAGTGTCCGAACACCACCGAGGATGCGGGCCTAAGCTGCAACCGCCTAGATGCCCAAGTAATTAACCTTAAAGCCGGACACTTCGTTTATATTTGTCATAATCATTATTCTGAAAAACCCTCCGCGGCCAGGAATGGCTTACCAAGGCGGAGAGAATCAGGTATCCGGCGCCACTTCCCAAAGGCTCGCCTCGTCCAACCATCGCCAAGATGCTTGGCCGGGCGCTCAGCCAAATCCCCTCGGGGAAAGGCGAAGGAAAGGGCAGTGAAGGCGAACTTCACACATTACGCATCCAGACCAGGGTAATTACTACCTCTCCTGAGGAGGATAGTCCAAAAAGGGGGGCCAAGGCCTTATCCCCGCGCTTGAAGAAGAGGGCTGCCTCCGAAGACTTGGAGGCAGAGATGCCCAAACCAGGGAAAAAGCTATCCCCAGAGGGGCCTGCCCCAACGGGCACCCTCACCGCGTCATGCCCACCGACGGGCCAGCCCTCCACCGAGCCGTAAGTCAATCGTTTAACTTGAAGGTATTGTGTTTCTCCTAGATTAATAACCAGGATTCGTCTTTTGCAGTGCGCCTAGCAGCTCTTCTCGACAGAGTTCGTCTTCGGGGGACCTTCCTCCGGAGATGATGGAGAGTGAGACCCCACCTGCCTCTCCGACTCATCAAGCGGGCGACACTGAGGTGTCGTCACGGAGGAGTCCGGATCTGCCGAAACCGGAAGCCAATGCGTCAGCCGCCCTGAGCCCGGAGCGTTTGGCTCATACGGAGGGCGATGGGAAGGGTCCAGCCTGATTCGATGTCCGGCGGACGTCTTGGCCAGCCTCTTGGGCGAGCTACGCTTCCGGAGGAGTACCGCTCACTGATGAGTGAAGTGCTTCAGAAAATTTCATCCGCTACAAGCGGTTTGAGTGAAGCGTTTACAAGCCTGCTCGGAGGATTTGTGGTATGTAGTGAAGAATACGCTATTATTTTTTGGTTGTGAGGCACACGCTGGGTGTGCTCCCTATAGATAGTAGCCCCTGAGACCCTAGTTGCCCGACTTAGGCGGTAAATGGGGGATCAAAAATAAATGACTGCACTGTAAATATGTGCAGGTACCTATGGGTCCGGCCGCCGACCAGTCCATTGAGGTTGACGAACTAACGAGGCATATTGGATCGATTGATGCCGATATCACGCTGGTGAAGGAGCGGCTGGACAAATCACAAGGTATGTGCTCCGCCTTCCTTTGTATGGGAAAATATGAAGGAGGCATGGTGTTAATGCAATATGTTTGGACTTGCAGAGGGTGATGTTGCCATGGAGGCCCTGAGGGCGGAACTTGCTCAAGCCAAGGAATAGGCTCGGGTGAGCAAAGCGGTTTTCCTAAAGGCGGTCGAGGAATTGAGAGCTGAACAGGCTGCTCATCACCGAAGCGAGGAGAAGATAGCCGAAATGGCTGCTGAGTTAAAAAATGCCGCTGACCGATATGAGCTCCTTAAAAGGGAGCATAAAGATAGTTCGGTCGATCTGAACAAGGCACTGAATGACACCAAGGAGATACGCACCGAACTCAGGGGTGCGCGAGAGGTGCTTCGACAGGCCGGTAAAATCGTGGCTGGGGGCTCCTTCTTGCTGTGGACGAAGTTTTTTGATCTGAAGTATGCTCCTCTGAATGGACGCTGGAGTCCTGCGGACGGGTATGCAGATTTGGCGAAGAGTATAGCTGACGCTGCCAAATTCTTCGAAGATCAGGGTGACAAGGAAGTGGAGAAGCTTTTCTGGTCGCAATTCAATGCTCCCACTCGCCCGCTACCGTTAAGTGACAAGATGGCTGCTGTAGCGGAGCTTCACAGACTATCCGGGCTTGCAATGCGGTCTGTAATAGACCATCTTTGGCCACAGGGGCCTAAGCCGGACAGTTACTTTGGCTTGGTGCAACAATTCCTTGGGGTCGTGCCTCGGATCGATGCCATGAGAAGGTCGGCGTGCATAGAGGGTGCTCAGATGGCTCTTGCCCACGTCAAAGCCTATTGGACGGATATGGAGGCCACCATTATAGCGACCCAGGATCCGGCGGGGGGCAATTATCCGGCCGAGCACTACTTGGCGCAGGTCACCGAAGGTGCCCGCCTAATAGAGGCGCAGTGCTCGAAGGGTGTGTTGTTCGAGTGATGAATCGAATCATTGTAAAAAACAATGTTTATTTTGATTATGATGCTATATTTATGCTGTTTTCCTGAAAATATGAATATGTGATTCGAAAGTTAGCAGTCGTTGGCTTCAGACCCCACGCATATAATGCGGGGGTGTTCGAGGAAAAAATATGCATAGTCACACTTGATCCAACGTCTTGGTCCATTAAGGAGGTGATCGCCCGTCGAACTAGGCAGCCGGACTATATAGTCATAACGCTTTCGCAGCCATGGGAGTCTGATGGTGGGGCTACTATGTAGCCCCTGGTACTTTCGCTTGCATCCGAATATGGGCGCATGTGTACATGACCAGGAAACGGTCCTTCATTAATGCGGAGGGATCCTAAAGATCCCGATAAGTCTTCAGTGGTTGATCAGTCTCTCGCTGTATCATGACAATCAGTTTTCGGCTTTCTCTACTAAGGTGCTCATCTGGAATAACCAGGGCACAATCGCAGTAGTTCTCCTTTGGCCACCTTAGCCGATAATAATGGAACGTAAGGCGGCAAACCTAGGAGCCGGGCAAACCCGACATTTGACCAAAGACATGATTCGGAGCTGATGCATATAAGGCCAAACTCATGACGCCGAACACTCCCGAAGGTATTCGGATTTTATAACAGATGACGAGCTCAAGAATGCCCAATCATTATAAACCCTGTGTTTCCAGGTTCATGCGTAAGTCTGTCGTGGCGAAATGCCAATAACGACAATATCCTCTGTGGGTATGCAACCCATGGGATGGTTAAACAACAAGAGGCAATAGAAAAGGTTTACACAGGGGCTTAATCTAAAAAGAAACCTGCAGAGCGGGGCCCTGCTGCATGTCTGCGCCTTTGTCTCCGTTGTGCCGTATCCTGGAAGGGCATCGCGCGAATGTTGTCTGTGAAAAAGAGAACTCGTAGAAGAGTACAACGTAAGTACGCGATGGATGATAAAAGTATAAAATGTTGGCCTGCTAATAAGGTTGATCCAAGTGTGGGGCTTTATTGAATATTTATAGCTCCTGGTGTCCTCTATGGGATTACATATGCGGTGCCCTGATTTAATTTTATCCGGCGGGGGGCAATTATCCGGCCGAGCACTACTTGGCGCAGGTCACCGAAGGTGCCCGCCTAATAGAGGCGCAGTGCTCGAAGGGTGTGTTGTTCGAGTGATGAATCGAATCATTGTAAAAAACAATGTTTATTTTGATTATGATGCTATATTTATGCTGTTTTCCTGAAAATATGACTATGTCCCCATGCGCGCGTTTATATATATATATATATATATATATATATATATATATATATATATATATATATATATATATATATATATATATATATATATGAATATGTGATTCGAAAGTTAGCAGTCGTTGGCTTCAGACCCCACGCATATAATGTGGGGGTGCTCGAGGAAAAAATATGCATAGTCACACTTGATCCAACGTCTTGGTCCATTAAGGAGGTGATCGCACGTCGAACTAGGCAACCGGACTATATAGCTGTAACGCTTTCGCTTGGCCATGGGAGTCTGATGGTGGGGCTACTATGTAGCCCCTGGTACTTTCGCTTGCATCCGAATATGGGCGCATGTGTACATGACCAGGAAACGGTCCTTCATTAATGCGGAGGGATCCTAAAGATCCCGATAAGTCTTCAGTGGTTGATCAGTCTCTCACTGTATCATGACAATCAGTTTTCGGCTTTCTCTACTAAGGTGCTCATCTGGAATAACCAGGGCACAATCGCAGTAGTTCTCCTTTGGCCACCTTAGCCGATAATAACGGAACGTAAGGCGGCAAACCAGAGCGGGCAAACCCGACATTTGACCAAAGACATGATTCGGAGCTGATGCATATAAGGCCAAACTCATGACGCCGAACACTCCCGAAGGTATTCGGATTTTATAACAGATGACGAGCTCAAGAATGCCCAATCATTATAAACCCTGTGTTTCCAGGTTCATGCGTAAGTCTGTCGTGGCGAAATGCCAATAACGACAATATCCTCTGTGGGTATGCAACCCATGGGATGGTTAAACAACAAGAGGCAATAGAAAAGGTTTACACAGGGGCTTAATCTAAAAATAAACCTGCAGAGCGGGGCCCTGCTGCATGTCTGCGCCTTTGTCTCCGTTGTGCCGTATCCTGGAAGGGCATCGCGCGAATGTTGTCTGTGAAAAAGAGAACTCGTAGAAGAGTACAACGTAAGTACGCGATGGATGATAAAAGTATAAAATGTTGGCCTGCTAATAAGGTTGATCCAAGTGTGGGGCTTTATTGAATATTTATAGCTCCTGGTGTCCTCTATGGGATTACATATGCGGTGCCCTGATTTAATTTTATCCGGGCTACCGGACTCGTCTAACCGTGTCTGTGGTCATAACGACCAATCATGTTTTTGTGATATTGGAGGCCGCTTATAGTCCGGCCACTAGGGCCGTCGCGTATTCCTCTGTGCGTGAAGAGCGCTCTGTTATTCTGCTAATGGTGATGACGCCACGTGGACCGGGCATCTTGAGTGTAAGGTAGCCATAGTGCGGCAATGCGTTGAATCGGGCGAAGGCCGTTCTTCCAAGCAATGCATGATAGTTTCTTTGGAAGGGTGCGATGATGAAGGGTAGTTCTTCGCTTCTGGAGTTGTCTGGAGAGCCGAATGTTACCTCCAGTATGACGGAGCCCCTGTTGTAGGCTTCAACACTTGGTATCACCCCTTCAAAGGTGGTGTTGCTATGACTAATTCTGGATGGGTCTATCCCCATTCTGCAGACCGTGTCCATGTATATTAGATTGAGGCTACAGCCACCGTCCATGAGGATGTGGGTGAGATGGTATCCGTCGATTATTGGGTCGAGCACCAAGGACTCTCATCCTTCACGCCGAATACAAGTTCGGCCGTCCAGGCGATCGAAGGTGATCGGATAGGACATCCAGTAGTTAGGTTTAGGTACGATGGGATCTGTATCGCGCGCGTCTCTATGTGCGCGTTCGTGCCTTCTCGTGGATGTACGAGTCGTGTGGATCATGTTCATTGTTTTAACCTCTGGCGGGAATTTTTTCTGTCCCCCAATGTTCGGCTGGCGAGGTTCATCCTCGTCTTCACTTGGTGTCTCCCTTCCCTTGTGTACGACATTTAATTTGCCGGCCTACCTGAAGACCTAGCACTCTCTGTGCGTGTGGTTCGCAGGATTATCAGGGGTGCCATGAATTTGGCATAGTCTGTCCAGGACTCTGTTCAGACCAGACGGTCCTTCTTTACTGCCTTTAGATGGCTTATTTTGCTGATTAGGTCGAGAGCCCCTGAATCCGGCATTAACCGTTGTGTTATCTGGGCTCTCTTCCTTGTTTTGGCCTTTGTTTTTATTACTCCGTGGTTTCCCGTTGCCATCCCTTATTTCGGATGTGCTGGGGTCGCTGGTGCCTTTACGGGCTAGCCAGCTATCCTCACCCGCGCAAAAACGGGTCATAAGACTTGTTAAGGCTGCCATTGTCCTTGGCTTTTCTTGGCGAGGTGTCAGGAAAGCCACTGCTTGTGGATGCTGCGTTTGAATGCCGCTAGGGCTTCGGCATCCGGACAATCGACAATTTGATTCTTTTTAGTGAGGAATCTGTTCCAAAGCTTGCGGGTGGACTCTCCGGGTTGTTGGATTATGTGGCTTAAATCGTCAGCGTCCGGAGGCCGGACATAAGTCCCTTGAAAATTGGCCCTAAAAGCATCCTCGAGTTCCTCCCAACTCCCAATTGAATTTTCGGGGAGGCTTTTCAACCAGTGTTGAGCTGGTCCCTTTAGTTTGAGGGGAAGGTATTTGATGGCGTGGAGGTCATCCCCACGAGCCATGTGGATATGTAGGATAAAGTCCTCTATCCAGACCCCTGGGTCTGTCGTTCCGTCGTATGCCTCTATGTTCACAGGTTTAAAGGCCTGTGGAAATTCATAGTCGATGCTTCTTGGTGAAGCACGGTGAAGCCCCTCTGTATCTGGACGTGCTGTGGCATTCCGTCGGCTGTTGTTGTGTCAAGTGTTTATTCCGAACTGGTGTTTGATCGGTATAATCATTTTGATGACCACAGTCCCTCGCCGTGGTGTGTCCTTTGGATCCGTAGATGGTCCTTGATGCGCTAGCCTTCTTATTCGGGTGCTCATGTGGATCGTGTGCTACGTCGGTAGCTGCTTTGTTGCCGTTATGAAATGGAACATCTGGCTTCCTGGCTGTGTTACTCTTTGGTAGAACAGCCTCGTCATCGAATTCTGGCAGTAGCTTCCGTTTTGGATAGCTCTTTGTGTGGCGATAGTCACCATATCTTTCTTCAGTGTCTAGCACTTTATTCGATCTTCGATTGAGCGTATCCTGCGCGGTATTAAGCCGTTACTTCTGCTTATTCAGAATTCTTGTTGTGGCCATAAGCTTTCTGTGGAGGTTATCTCATTCCTCGCGTTCTTCCGGAATGGTGAATTCATCGTCGTCCGAACTATCTTCTTGTTCTGCGCCGGTTTGATGATCTCGTCCTTCTGGATCATTGTCCTCGCGAGTCTGCTCCGAACTTTGTTCGGCGTGACATGGCTCGTCCTGCTCCATCGCTGGTTCCGTATGGTCGTTGTTGCCTTCGGGGTTGACCGGAGTATCGATCCTTCTGGCGCTCTTGCCGCTATCTTTACTGTTGCTGGACTTCGAACAGCGTCCGCGCCGTCGCTTTGGCTTTTGCCCAGGGGTTTTATCTTCCGGCTTGTCGCCTTCGTCCTTCTTGGGCGTGTCCACCATGTATATGTCGTGTGATGGGGCGGAAGTCCGGCACCCCATAGATTCTAAATCTTCTCCTACATCGTCGTCCATACCGTCGATGCTTACGGAGTCGAAGTCGAGCACGTCGGTTAAATCTTCGACCGTGGCTATTAAGTGGGTGGTGGGTGGGTACCGAGTTTCCTCGTCGCCTGCTTCCCACTCCAGCCGGACATAATACGGCCCGAGATTTTCTGTCAAAGAGAGGGTTTTTAACGAGTTCAGCATGTCGCCAAAAGACAAGTGCTGGAAGATATCCGCAGCAGTGAACTCCATTATCGGAGGCCAACCTGGCTTGGTAGGCTCAAGGGTGCGCGGACTGGAACCAACAACCGGATATGAATCCGGGGGTCCAACGTCACGGGCCACCGTAGAGGTGAGACCCGTGTTCGGCTCCATCGCCGATGAGTGTGCAGCCCGCGGGACAAAGTCTAGCCCTCCGTCCTTAGGCGAAGCAGCCCGCTCCGGATTTGAGTCCGGGGCTACTGCAGTGGTAATATCCCGAGTGTTGCCCGACAGTAGGTCAAAGCCATGCCCGTCGTGGCTGTCCGGTGCTCCTGGCGCAGGCCCGAATCCGCCGGAGATCAAGTCTCTGCGAAGGTCAGCCGCGTAGTTCAGGCTTGCAGATCTGATCTGGAGGCCAGGGGCATAGTCGTCGATCTGCTCCAGATGGCCAAGCGAATTGGCCCGCAGTGCCACGCTGCCGAACACGAAAGTCTGTCCATGGAGAAAAGTCCCACCCTGGACCGTGTCGTTGACGATGATTGAAGGAGCCATCGAGCCCCACAGCAACGACACAGAGGAACTCTCAATGCAAGCACCAATGTCGGTATCAAAACCGGCGGATCTCGGGTAGGGGGTCCCGATCTATGCGTCATGGCTGATGGTAATAGGAAGCAAGGGACACAGATGTTTACCCAGGTTCGGGCCCTCTCGATGGAGGTAAAACCCTACTTCCTGCTTGATTAATATTCAAGATATGGGTAGTACAAGAGTAGATCTACCACGAGATCGTAGAGGCTAAACCCTAAGAGCTAGCCTATGATGTTATGATTGTAAATGTGATCGGCCTTCTAAGGACCATCCTCTGGTTTATATAGACACCGGAGAGGGCTAGGGTTTACATGGAGTCGCCAAGCTTGCCTTCCACGCCAAGGAGAGTCCCATCCGGACACGGGCCAAAGTCTTGAGTCTTGTATCTTCACGCTTCAATAGTCCGGACGATGTATCCAGTCCGGCTGTCCAGATACCCCCTTATCCAGGACTCCCTCACCCGCCCAGGAGGGGCTGGGTTATACCAATGGCGATTTATCATCACAAAGCCCATGAAGGTGTCGAAGATGGCGGTTCATGAGGATGACTTACTAAAGTGCCCAAAGCCCAAAGGCGGCTTAAGGCCCATAAGTGTAAACCGCCATATGCGTTTGACTTGTGTTGTAGGGCAAGGGTAATTAGTCACCGAGCCGGACACATTGTCTATGAGCAGGTCAGGACTCTATAAGCCGCGGGGCGTCAACCTGAGTATATAAAGGGACGACCCGGCGGCGGTTTAGGGCAAGAAACGAGAGATCGAAAGCTAGGTCAAGCGTATTCGCTCCCTGGTAATCGAGACATAAGCAATACCACCTCAAACTGGATTAGGCCTTTACCTTCATCGCAAGGGGCCGGACCAGTATAAACTCTCTGTGTCCTTTGTCCCGTTTAACCCCTTTAAACTAACCTAGTTTCGATGGCTCCACGACTAAGTCCTCAAACTAGGACATCTGCCGTGACAATTCCACGACAGTTGGCGCCCACCGTGGGGCCAGCGAATGGTGGTTTCGAGTTCTTAAAGGGCAGCTTCAAAGGGATCAAGCGATACGCTGTGGGCCGGATGACCAAGAGTCGCCGCGGCAAGCTATACATTGACGATGCAGGCTAGGGCCCCGAGGCTGGCTCAATTGAGTACGGGTACCAGGTCCCCTTCGGCGGTATCCACGTCTTCATCGGCAAGATCGGCGAATCGGGCCCTGATTCGGACAACTGCACCGACATCATCAAGACGGCTCAGCATGCACGACCCGCCCGGGTTCAACCCGCTGTGAAGCGTGCCTTCGTTGGATTCATCCAGGGGCAGAATTTGAGGAAGGATCCATGTCTGGAGGTGAGACGGCCATCTATTCTGATGGTGAGTTGTCCACGGGCGAGACTACTTCATTGTATCAACTGCAAGATGGCAGGCTTGGGGGCTGTTCCGATGGCGATAGTATTCTGGACCCCTATAAGCCGCCGAACCAGGTCGCGGTTTTCATGGCCGGTACACAGCCAGGGCAGAATTCTACAACTGCATCAACAATGATTTCTGGGTCAGCAACAGCGACGGTGGCTGGGGCAGGAGGCCCTGTGCGCCCACCGGCTCAGATCTTGTCAGAGTTATTGGACACTTTGACAACATTGTTAACAGTAGAGGTTAATCCGGCAAATCAGGCTCAGCATAACGCGGAAGTTGCAAAATTGTGAGATGAGATAGCTCAAGCCAAGGAAGATCTAGCGGCTCAAGACGCGAGGATGACTGTGGAGCAAGCTGCGCTGGATGCCCAGGCACATCAGATCCAAGCTGATTCTTTCTGGCTCACGTTGGATCAGAACGCTTCAAATGAAGTCATGAGGAGAAGGCACCGGAGTCGTCTCCCTCCGGTTTACGAGGCGAGGAACCTCTTCAACACACCTGACGCAGGGACCAGTGACCCGCTAGAGGTAAACCGGGTGGTGACGACGACTAGGACTGGAGCGTCGGCTCAGCCATGCACAACTGATCCACCTCGTCTGAATAATAACCCACCACATATGTGCCGACGCCACTGGGTCATTATTCGAACCCGTTGGATAATATGATCGCCATGGCGACACGATTGGCGGCTCTCCCAGTTAAAGGTTAGTCTCCAGCTGCGATTGAAACACGGAGGGATAGAGAGCTTCTTCAAACAGCACTGGTATAGCAGGGGGATTATTCTTACAATCGTGAGAGGATTCACTCAACCCCACACCCAAGCCGGAGTTATAGCAGGCATAGGGACTCCCCGGCGGTATCAAGCAGTGAGCAGCGCCGTAACCCGCCCCATGGACATTACCCGGCACGTGGTGGTGTTAATACTCAGGCCCTGACGGATCAGGATAGAGCACGCCGGGAGGCTGAGCTGGCGGCTCAGTACACGACCCATCAACAATCTCCGGCTCATCCAGCGGCGTCGGTGGAGGAAGGCATGACTTCTAGAACCATGGGCGTACCATGTTTAGTGCCGGCTCTGTGTAATGAGCGTCTGGCATAGGATTTCAAAGGGCCTCGTAAGGTTCCTAACTATAGAGCTGACTTACCCCCTGAAGCATGGGTTGAGAGTTACAAGATGGCCATGGAGCTGTTGGAGGTCAGTGATGCTGCGTGTCCCAAGTACTTCACCATGATGCTGGATGGGATGGCCTGTACTTGGTTAAAAGGGCTGCCTGCCAATTCCATTAGGTCGTGGGCCGAGTTAAAAGCCTGGTTCATCCAGAATTTTAAAGATACATGCAAGCAGCCCATGTCGATTGTGGATTTGGACGCCTATGCCAAGAAGAAGGAGACTCAACAACCCATTGGGTGCGCCTGGTTAAAGCTATCCTGCACTCAACGGAGAACATCAACGCTGGCTCAGCAGTTCAAATGTTAGAGAAGAATTGCTTTTTTTTGCCCCTTAAACAGAAGCTAGGGTGGCTCAAGCGCCACTGCAATGACATGGGGGGAGCTGATGGCGGCTCTAATTAAATATGCCGACTCTGATAATACCAAGTGTCAGTGTCAAAACCGGCGGATCTTGGGTAGGGGGTCCCGATCTATGTGTCTAAGGCTGATGGTAACAAGAGGCAGGGGACACAATGTTTTAACCAGGTTCGGGCCCTCTCGATGGAGGTAAAACCCTACTTCCTGCTTAATTGATCTTGATGATATGAGTATTACAAGAGTTGATCTACCACGAGATCGTAGAGGCTAAACCATAGAAGCTAGCCTATGATGATTATGATTGTTCTTGTCCTACGGACTAAACCCTCCGGTTTATATAGACATCGGAGGAGGCTAGGGTTACACAGAGTCGGATACAAAGAAGGAGATCTAACATCCGAATCGCCAAGCTTGTCTTCCATGCAAAGGAGAGTCCCATCCGGACACGGGACGAAGTCTTGAGTCTTGTATCTTCACGGTCCAACAGTCCGGCCAAAGTATATAGTCTGGCTCCCCTGATACCCCCTAATCCAGGACTCCCTCAGTAGCCCCTGAACCAGGCTTCAATGACAATGAGTCCGGCGCGCAGTTTTTCTTCGGCATTGCAAGGCGGGTTCCATCTCTGAATACTCCAAAGCAGATCAATGATTTTGTCCGGCTCTGTGAGATAATTTCCGCACACCACCGTAGAGAGAATAACACTTTACAAATCTGATCTGCTGACAATCTTTTTCGCGGTGTGCCCTCACGCCTTGGCCTGGCTCAATACGAACCGGTTTTTCTCGGCCTGTCTCGGCACGCGTTGCGAGGCGGTTTTATTGGCACGCCTTGTAAAAGAAGAGATCGTGTTCCCGTATCGCGGGATCCTCCATCAATACGGGCGCGTGCAAACCCATGACGCCTGTTGGTACGACTCTGTGTTTTTAGGCAAGTCCCAGCGGTCCGGCGAGGGCGCTTGATATTCACCCCTTTATAGAGGGCGAGGCCTATCCTCTTTCCTACCATGCTTACGCCTTTACGCATCTCGAGTTCCAACACCCGAAGCCCAAGCTTGAGCGCCGGATCTTCAATCATGTCGGATCCAACCTTCAAGGCGGTGGATGGCCTCCTCATCCTGAGAGGAGGACATTGCAGCTTCGAGGAGGTCGAGATATCGACCATGACATCAAACACAGGCTTCTTGCTCTAGGGCAGGTCATCCCTACTCCCGAGCCCAACGAGAGCGTCGTATTAGTTTCTCACTTCCTCCGCGGCTTAGGCTTCACCCTTGGTCCCTTTGTGAGAGGGCTCATGTTCAATTACGGGCTAGATTTTCATGATCTAGCTCTGGACTCCATCCTTCACATCTTGTCGTTTATCGTCGTGTGCGAAGCCTTCCTCCACATCACCACCCACTTGGGCTTATGGCTCAAGACCTTCAGTGTGAAGCCGAAGATGATTGAGGGGTGACACACGGAGTGCGGAGGTGCTGTAATAAGCAGAAACGCCGACGCCCCATGGCCAGAAGGCTTCTTCCCGGAGGTGTCCGATCTATGGCAGCGGAGGTGGTTTTACGTCACGGCTCCCAGAGGCACAAAGTGGGTGGCTGCCCCCGACTTCCGGTTGGGCCCTCCGCCTCAACTAGCGTCATGGGCCAATGTGGGACTGGATTGGGGGCCTACTAATTATGTATCAACATTGCAGAGCCGCATTCGGGAGCTTATTGAGAGGCACATTAGTCTTGTCAGCATAATTCAGGTAATGCTAGTCTGATGGATCTTGCCATGCAAACGTCGGCCTCTCCGGATGTGCGAGTTCAACCCAGAAGGTCCGCGGACTATTCTGCACTTCTTCGGCATCACGCTCGAAGGGATGTGTAAGTTATTCTTTGAACCACAAGTAAAGTGTCAGGACACCACCGAGGATGCGGGCCTGAGCTGCAACCGCCCAGATACCCAAGTAAGTAAACCAGAAACCGAACACTTCATCTATATTTATCATAACATTGTTCTGAAAACCATCCGCGGCCAGGAATGGCTCAGCAAGGCGGAGAGAATCAGGTGTCCGGCACCACTTCCCGAAGGCTCGCCTAGTCCTGCCATAACCAGGATGCTTAGTCATGTGCTAAGTGAAGTTCCCTCGGGGAAAGACAAAGGGAAGAACAGAGAAGCAGAGCTTCACACACTGCACATCCAAACCGGGGGAATTACTACCTCCACAAAGGAGGATAGTTGGGGAGGGGAATCTACGATCTCCTCCCCTGGGTGAAAGAGGGCCACCTCCGAAGACTTGGAGACGGAGGTGCCTAGACAAGGGAAGAAAACTTCACTAGGGGGCCCTGCCCCGGACGGCGTCCTCACCGTGCCATGCCCGCAAACGGGCCAGCCCTCAGCCAAGCTGTAAGTTAATTGTAAATACAAAGCTACTGCTTCCTCCTCCGAGAACAATAACCGGGATCCATTCTTTGCAGTCCGGCTAGCAGCTCTTCTCGACAGAGTTCATCTTCGGGGGATCTTCTTCCGGAGATGATGGAGAGTGAAACCCCACTTGCCTCTCCGCCTCATGGGGCGGGCGACCCCGAGGTGTCGTCACGGAGGAGTCCATATTTGCCGAGGCCAGAAGCTAATACTTCGGCCGCCCTGAGCCCGGAGCATTCAGCTCCCACGGGGGGCGATAAGAAGGGCCCGACACGGTTCGGCGACCGGCCGGACAATCTTACGGGCCTTCTGGAGCAAGCTGCTCTTTCGTAGGATCACCGTTCATTAATGAGCATGGTGCTTGAGAAGATTTCATCCGCCACCAGTGGGTTGAATGAAGCTTCTATGAGCCTGCTCAAAGGCTTTGAGGTATGTAATGAAATACGTAATTTTTTGGTTGTGGTGCACGCGCTAGGTGTGCTCCATATAGATAGTAGCCCCTGAGACTCTGGTTGCCAGCCCTAGGCGAAAAATGGAGGATCACATTGTTAAGTAATGATCGCACTGTATTCATGCGCAGGTGGCTAAGGGTCCGGCGGCCGACCGGACCGCGGAAGTCGCCAAACTAAGGCGACATATTGAAGTTGTGGACGCCGACATCACGCTTGTGAACGAGCGGCTTAACAAGTCACAGAGTATGTGCTCTGTTTCCCTTGTTTTTATAGGAAATATTAAGAGGAGCATAATGTTAATGTGATATGCTTCATTGCGGTGAGGCCACGAGGCGAGCTTGCCCTAGCCAAGGAACAAGCCCGGGCTAGCAATGCGGCTGCCCTAAAGGCGGCCGAAGATTTGAGAGTCGAACAGGCTGCTCATCGCTGAAGCGAAGATAAAATAGCCGAGATGGCTGTGGAGCTGAAAAACGCCGCCGGCCGGTATGAGCTCCTAGAAAAGGAGAATCAGGTGAAGTCGGCTGACCTGAAGAAGGCCCTTGATGCGGCCAAGGAGACGCGTTCCGAGATTAGGGATGCGTGGGAGGAGCTTCGACAGGCCAAAGAAATCGCGGCTGGAAGCCCCTTTTTGTTGCGGATGAAGTTGGTAGATCAAAATGCGCTCCTCGGATCGTATTTGAGCCTTCTTGCAGACAGCGTATCGCGGATGTGGCAAAAAGAAATGCGGTGATCGACCATGTTTTTCGAGGATAAAAAAGATAGTGAAGTAGAAAGGCTGTTCTGGTCGCAATTCAGTGATCCGACGCGCCCATTGCCATTGAGTGAAAGGATGCCCGCTGTGGCTGAGCTCCACAGGTTATCCGGTCTTACAATGAGGTCTGCACTAGACCATCTATGGCCGAAAGGGCCGAAGCCGGATAGTTATTTTGGTTTACTGCAACAATTCCTTGGATCCGTTTCACAAATGGATGCCATGAAGAGGTCAGCGTGCATAGAGGGTGTGCGGATGGCTCTTGCCCGTGTTAAAACATATTTGGCAGCTCACCATCATTGCAACCCAGAGTCCGTCGGGAAGCCAGGATCCGGCCAAGCACTACTTGGAGCAGGTAACAGAAGATGCTCGTTTAATAGAGGCTCAGTGCTCGAAGAATGTCATGTTCGAGTGACAAATCGTTTCATTGTAAAAACAATGGTATTATAATTATGTAGGCTATGTTTATACTTTCGCCCGAAAGTGTTATGGTGCCTCCTGTGCGGCCATTTGATGTATATATAATCTGAAAGTTAGCAGTCGTTGGCTTCAGCCCCCATGCATACAATGCGGGGGTGTTCGCAAAAATATGTGTAATCACACTTGATCCAACGTCTTGGTCCATTAAGGAGGTGATCACACATCGAACTAGGCAACCGGACTATATAGCTTTAGAACTTTCACTTAGCCATAGGAGTTTGACAGTGGGGCTACTATGTAGCCCACGGTACCTAACGTGCATCGGATCACGGGCTCGTGTGTACATGACGGAAGCGGTCCTTAGTTAATGTGGAGAATCCTAAAGATTACGATGAGTCCTCAGTGGTTGACCGGTCTCTCGCTATATCATGACGATCAGTTTTACGCTTTCTCTCTTGAGGTGCTCGTCCAGAATAACCAGGGCACACTCATGATAGTTCTCCTTTAGCGCCTTAGCCGATAGAAAGCGGGCGTAAGGCAGCAAACCCGAGAGCCGGCAAACCCAACATTTTACCAAAGACATGATTCGGAGCTGATGCATATAAGGCCAAACTAGCGACGCCGAACACTCCCGAAGGTATTCAGACTTTATAACATATACTAGGCTGAGTAACGCCCTTTATTATGAACCCTGTATTTCCAGGTACGTGCATTAGACTGTCGTGGCGAAATGCCAATAACGCCAGTATCCCCTGTGGGTGTATTGAGTACCCATGGGATGTTAAGCAACAAGAGACAATAAAGAAGGTTTACACAGGGGCTTAGTCTAAAGAGAAACCTTTGAGCGGGGCCCTGCTGCACGTCTGCGCCTTTGTCTCCGTTGTGCCATGTCCTAGGAGGGTATCGCACGAATGGTGTCTCTAAAAAGGAAAACTCATGTAAAAGAGTATGACGTAAGCGTGCGAAGAGTTGGTTATTTTAGGTGGATAGTAGAAGTGTAAGACATTGGCCTGTTAATAAGGTCAAGCCAAAAGGTGGCTTTATTGAATGTCTGCAGCCCCTGGTGTCCTCTATGGGATTACATGTATAGCACCCAGCTCAGGTTTATCTGCGCTGTTACCGACGGTGGTGTGCCGGACTCGTCTAACTGTGTCTGTGGTCTTAACTACTGATCATGCGTTCTGATATTAGAGGCCGCTTAGTGTCCGGCTGCTAGAGCCGCCGCATACTCTTCCGCACGTAAGGAACGCTCTGTATTTCCGTTAACGGTGATGGCGCCCGTGGACGGGCATCTTGAGTTTAAGGTAGGCGTAGTGCGGTGCTGCGTTGAAGCGGGCGTGGCCGTTCTCCCGAGCAATGCATGATAATCACTTTGGAGGGGAGCGATGGTGAAGAGTAGTACTTCGCTTCTGAAGTTGTCTGCAGAACCAAATGTCACCTCTAATACGAGGGAGCCCCTGCAGCGGGCCTCAACGCCTGGTATCACCCCTTCAAAGGTGGTGTTACCTTGGCTGATTCTTGATGGGTTTATCCCCATCCTGCGGACAGTGTCCTGGTATATTAGATTGAGACTACTACCGCCGTCCATCAGGACACGTGTGAGATGATATCCGTCAATTATTGGGTCGAGCACCAAGGCAGCCGATCCTCCGTGCCGCATACTAGACGGGTAGTCCTTGTGATCAAAGGTGATAGGGCAGGCCGACCAGGGGTTGAGTTTGGGGGCGACGGGCTCTACCGCGTATGCGTCTCCGAGCGCACGTTTGTGCCTTCTCTTGGGTATGTGAGTCGCGTAGATCATGTTTACTGTTTTTACCTCTGGTGGGAATTTTTTCTGTCCCCCAGTGTTTGGCTGGCGAGGCTCATCCTCATCCTCACTTGGTGTTTCCCTTCCTTTGTGTTCGGCATTTAACTTGCCGGCCTGCTTAAAGACCCAGCATTCTCTGTGAGTGTGGTTCGCGAGTTTTGAGGTGCCATGAATTTGCTTACAGTCATCGAGACTTTGTTCAGGCCGGACGGTCCCTCTTTGCTGCCTTTAAATGGCTTCTTTTGTTGACCGGGTTGAGAGCCCGTGAATCCGGTGTTGACCGCTGTGTTGTCCGGACTTTCTTCCTTGTCTCGACGCTTGTTTTTATTGTGCCGTGGCTTCCTATTGCCATCCCTGATTTCGGATGTGCTTGGGTCGCTGGTGCCTCTACGGGCCAACCAGCTGGCTTGTTAAGGCTACCATTGTCCTCGGCTTTTCTTGGCCGAGGTGTCTGGCGAGCCAGGCATCCCGGATACTGTGATTGAAGGTCGCTAGGGCTTCGACATCCGGACAATCGACAATTTGATTCTTCTTAGTGAGGAATCTATTCCAAAGCTTGCGGGCGGACTCTCTGGGCTATTGAATTATGTGACTTAAATCATCAGCGTCGGAGGTCGGACATAAGTTCCTTGAAAATTGGCCCTAAAAGCGTCCTCAACTTCCTCCCAACTTCTGATTGAATTTTCGAGGAGGCTTTTCAACCAGTGTCGAGCTGGTCCCTTCAACTTAAGGGGAAGGTATTTTATGGCATGGAGGTCGTCCCCACGGGCCATGTGGATATTAAGGATAAAATCCTCAATCCAGACCCCGGGGTCTCTCATTCCGTCATATGCCTCTATGTTCACGGGTTTAAAACCCTATGGAAATTCGTGGTCCAGTACCTCTTCGGTGAAGCACAGAGGGTGAGCAGCCCCTCTGTATCTGGACATGTTGTCGCATGCTGTGGACTGTTGTTGTGTCCGGTGCTAATTCCGAAATGGCATTCGATCTGTCTGGTCGTCTTGGTGATCATAATCCTACGCCGGAGCGTGTCCTCTAGATCCATAGATGGACCTCGTCGCCCCGGAATTTTTGTCCAGGAGCTCACGTAAATCATGTGCGGCGTTAGTAGCTGCTCTGTTGCGGTCATGAAGTGGTTATCCCGGCCTACTGGCCGTATTGTTCTTCGGTTGAATGGCCTCATCGTCGAATTCTGGCAGCAGCTTGCGCTTTGGATCTTTGTGTGGCAATCGTCGCCGTATTTTTCTTCAGTGTCTAGCACTTTATTCCATCTGCGGTTGAGCGTTTCCTCTGCTGACCTTAAGCCTTTATACGCTTCTTTAGATTTCTCGCGGTGGCCATAAGCCTTACGTGGAGGTTATCTCGTTCAAACGCGTTTTCGGGATGATGAATGCATCGTCATCCGGACTGTGCTCCTCTCCCGAGGCAGGTTGATGAGTTCGGCCCTCGGGATCGCTGTGATCGGGTGTCTGCTACGGGCTGTGTTTGGCGTGACCTGGCTCGTCTTGCTCCATCGCTGGGTCCATATGGTCGTTGTTGCCTTTGGAGTTGACTGGGGTGTCGATCTTTCTAGCATTGTTATCGCTATTTTTACTGTGGCTGGACTTATAGCGGCGTCTGCATCGTCATTTTGGCTTTTGTCCGGGGTTTTTGTCCTCCGTTGTGTCATTTTTGTCGCCATCGTCTTCCTTAGGCATGTCCACCATGTATATATTATATGATGAGGTGGCAGTCCAGCGCCCCGTGGGCGGTGGTTCCAAATCGTCCCCTGGGCCGACGTCCATACCGTCGGTGTCATCGGTGTCGAAGCCAAGCATGTCTGTTACGTCATCGACAGTGGCTATGAAGTGGGTGGTGGGTGGGAAACGAATTTCTTCGTCGCCTTCTTCCCCCTCGAGCCGGGAAAAGTTCGGCCAAGAGTCTGCTGACAAAGAGAGAGACCTTAATGAATTCAGCATGTCGCCGAAGGGCGAGTGTTGGAAGATATCCGCAGCGGTGAACTCCATTACCGGAGCCCAACCAGATTCGGCGGGCTCGGGGGCGCACGGTCTGGAACCTACAGCCGGACATATGTCCGGGGGTCCGGTGGCACAAACTTCCTAGGGGGTGGAGTCTGTGTTCGGCTCTACCGCCGATGAGTGTGCGGCCTCCTGGGCGGGGTCTATCCACCCGTCCTCGGACGACGCGATCTGCCCCGATTTTGGTACGGAGCTCCTGCAGGTGCGATATCCCGAGTATTGTCCGACAGCAGGTCTAAGCCGTGCTCGTCATGAGTGTTCGGCGCTCCTGGCGTAGGCCCGAAACCGTCGAAGATCAAGTCTATGCGGATATCGACCGCGTAGTTCAAGTTTCCGAACCCGACCTAATGGCCAGGGGCGTAGCAGTCGATCTGCTCCAGATGGCCAAGCGAATTGGCCCGCAGTGCAAAGCTACTAAACACGAAGATCTGTCCGGGGAGAAAAGTCTCACCCTAGACCATGTTGTTGTTGATGATTGAAGGAGCCATCGAGCCTTGCAGCGTTGACAGAGAGGAACTCTCAATGAAAGCACCAATGTCGGTGTCAAAACCGGCGGATCTCGGGTAGGGGGTCCCGATCTGTGTGTCTAAGGCTGATGGTAACAGGAGGCAGGGGACATGATGTTTTACCCAGGTTCGGGCCCTCTCGATGGAGGTAAAACCCTACTTCCTGCTTGATTGATCTTGATGATATGAGTATTACAAGAGTTGATTTACCACGAGATCGTGGAGGCTAAACCCTAGAAGCTAGCCTATTATGATTATGATTGTTCTTGTCCTACGGACTAAACCCTCCGATTTATATAGACACTGGAGGAGGCTAGGGTTACACAGAGTCGGTTACAAAGAAGGAGATCTAACATCTGAATCGCCAAGCTTGTCTTCCACGCAAAGGAGAGTCCCATACGGACACGGGACGAAGTCTTGAGTCTTGTATCTTCACGGTCCAACAGTCCGGCCAAAGTTTATAGTCCGACTACCCGGATACCCTTTAATCCAGGTCTCCCTCAACAAGGACCCCGAGTCTGATGATGAAAAGCCGGGAAAGGAAAGAAGAGTGGCAACACCAAGGGCCAGCATCATAACCTGGTGAGTCAAGGTGGTAATGGTAAGCACAAGGCTGATAATAATTTTGATTTTGTGGCCAATACCAACATGCAGAATAATGGTTAGCGTCGTAAAGGAAAGCCACCTCCTCGGACAGGAGGGTCAGGTATAAATCTTGAGCAGATGCTGAATCAGCCTTGCCCAAAGCATGGTACGCGGGAAAGGCCGTCCGGTCACCTTTGGAATGACCGCCACATTATGAAGGAGTTCAAAATTTCCAATTTATTCCAAAACAATCATGGGCGGGGAGGCGGCTCAGTTTCCAGTTCTCATGGTCCGGGTTATGGTGGCGGAGGTTCTAATTTCGTTTTCCAATGCAATCAAGGCGATCAGGAAGGTTTTCATTAGCAGTCTGGTCAGGGGAATCAGCAGCAGCAATCTGGTTATCAAAATATTCCAAAGAAGTTGAATAGTGGGAAGTACCATGTCTTCACCACGAGTTTATGCAACCGACATCAGAAGCTTCATAAAAGGGCTGTGAACGCTATTGAGTTGGCGACTCCCCGTTACTTGCGATGGTCGAAGCAACCTATTGTGTGGAGTCGAGAGGACCACCCGCCCCGGGTTGATAATCCGGGTCACTTGGCTTTGGTGGTGGCACCTCAGGTTGGAGGGTACAAGTTCACTAAGGAACTCATGGACGGAGGTAGCAGCATTAATATCCTTTACTATGATACTTTCGGGCGTATGGGGTTGACTGATAAAAATCTTAAGCCATCCAATACTGTTTTCCATGGGGTGGTGCCTTGTAAGTCGGCGTATCCTGTAGGCAAGATCGCTTTGGAAGTAGCCTTTGTGGTTGAATATGATTCCAGGGCCGAGACGTTAACCTTTGAAGTGGTCAAGATTCAGAGCTCGTATCACGCTCTGTTTTGATGGTCAGCTTATGCTAAGTTCATGGCACGGCCTTGTTATGTTTATCTGCAGCTCAAGATGTCGGGTTACAAGGGGACCATCACAGTGCATGGAAGCCGAAAGATAGCTTTGGAGTGTGAAGAAGGTGATGCTGCTTACGCTGAGTATGTCTGCGCAACAGAGGAGTTTAAGTTTTATAAAGACAATGTTGACCCGGCAGATATGACATATTTGAAAAAGCCAACTACGGAACATGATCCGGTTTTGAAGTTTAAATCGGCAGATGACACTAAGCTAGTCGACTTCGTTCCTGGCGATTCATCCAAGTAGTTTAGCATCAGTGTTAATCTGGATCCAAAATAGGAAAGCACGCTCACCGAGTTCATCCGTGAGAATTGGGACATCTTTGCATGGAAACCTTCTGATATGCCAAGTGTACCGAGGGAACTCAATGAGCACACTTGTCGTGGAATTGTCACGGCAGATGTCCTAGTGAAAGGACATAGTCGTGGAGCCATCGCAACTAGGAAGCTTATAGGGGTTAAAACGGGACAAAGGACATGGGAGTTTATACTGGTTTGGCCCCTTGCGGTGAAGGTAATGGCTTAATCCAGTTTGAGGTGGGATTGCTTATGTCTCGATTACTAGGGAGCGAATCCGCTTGACCTAGCTTTCGATCTGATCTTAATTTTCCTGAACCGCCGCTGGGTCGTCCCTTTATATATACAGAGGTCGATGCCCAACGGCTCACAGAGTCCCGACCGGCTCATAAACAGTGTCCGGCTCGGTGTCTCTCTAATCTTGCCGTACAATACAAGTTATATACATATGGCGGTTTATCTCTACGGGCTTTAGTCACCTTTGGGCTTTGGGCCCTTAACTGAACCGCCATCTTCAAGTATCGTCTTGGGCTTCATATTATGAATCGCCATAGTTATGAGCCGGCCCCACCTGGGCGGGTCATACCTAATAGTTATATCCGCAACATTAGGCCCCTGATTGATTGAACTGGTTCATGTCAATCTTCAACACTTAGAAAAAATCTACTGCTCTTCATTGTGCGAGAGTTTATAACCCGCCATGATGTCATCTTCTGGATCTGTGATAACCCGCCATGACGTCATCTGTCATTAATTCACACTTTGTCCAACATATCTCAAGGATCTTTATCTTTTAATAATCGTCCAAAAATCAAGGCACCGGAGCAACTGGATAACCATGTCTTCGGTCTCCTTGTTTTTCGCGCCCACTTAAGAGTCTTTCCTTATAAATAGCCACAACTGGTCTTTCCTCATTCTCCCCCTTTCCATCGTCTTCCTCCTCTCACGACCTTCTATAGCTCGAGCTCCACCGCCACCGCAGAGTGCACCATTGTCTTCATCCCGGGCCGCTGCATAACCCTGAATCGAACCAGAGAATGGCGGTGACCCTCCGCAGTAGATCTACACCTGTAAGTTTTTGCCTTCATGCACCTCAGATCCGCATTAGGGTTTCTGAACTTCACTGTGTTCTTCATAGTTCATCGTAGTTCATCTTCAGTGCTTACACCGTGAACCTCTTTGATCTGAAAATGGCGCATAACCAAGGCGGTAGTTGTTTTGTTTTCACCTTTCATACTAGCAGATCCCCTTTTCTGGAAGAAAAGATCCTTTTAGGGCTTATGAACTCATCTGTACTGGTTTTTTAGGTCTTGATTTATTCCCTTTTGCCGAACAACCATTGATCCAAAATAATAGCTACAGCCTGTGAAACTTGTTTGTGTAACACTTAGCCAAAAACTGCATTTTGTTAGATTCACCTAGCCATGGCGGCTCAAACCGCCGACTTAAATTGCAATGCTCAATAGACATCATCCAACTACTCATGGCGGCTTAAATAACCTGACTGCTCATGGCTGTTTACATAACCTGACTTAATTAGTCATATACCATTAGGCCCCTTTATAAGCCGCCATCTTGAATATGTGATGTAATGCTTTCCCTCCGGCTTAAGTTTGAACCGGTATTTTTACTCTTTATTAGGCTTCCTTCTTCACAATGCCGCCCAAAACAACCACTTCATGCAACTGGGTCAAATCCATCGTCACAGAGAGTACACTTGATGACTTTGTGAAAACCCGCTATCTGCCAAAAAAGGAAGTCATGTCGTACCATGCTCCTGTCCCAACAGAAGAAAAACCTCAGCCCAAAGAAGGGGAACTCATCGTTTTCACTGATCACATGAACCGGGGCTTTTCACCACCCGACTCAAAATTCTTCAGAGATGTTCTGCACTTTTTCGACCTCCGTCCTAAAGACATCGGACCCAATTCCGTGTCTAACATCTGCAATTTTCAAGTGTTCTGTGAGGTGTACCTTGAAGAACCTAGCTTGGAACTCTTCAGGGAATTGTTTTACTTGAACCACCAGAATGAATGCTCCAACAGACCGAGTTTGGAACTTGGCGGGGTCTTAATCCAACGACGGAGAGACGCCATTTTTCCTTATGCACAACCACCAAGTCACCCCAAAGACCGGAACCGAACATGGTTCTACTGCCAAAATACTTCTCTGACTGACGAGAACCCTCTGCCCAGCTTCCGAACCCTGCGTCTTGATTCCAATCACCCGCTCCCCAACAAGATATCAACTGTTGAACGCCGAAAGCTTGCCCCTACCCTTGCAAACACTACAAAAAAATACACTTCCGTGATGATACATGTTTGTCACAGTAGGTCGCGTTTTTTGTCATGCATGTACATCCATGACAAATTTATGACAGAATCAAGATAGTCATACCTGTGCTGTCGTAGAAGTGTTCAATGACATTATCAAAATTATCATCACGGAAGTGTCCACTTCCATGACGATAAATCGCGCGTCAGAGAACTGCTTTCGTCAAGGGTGACCGACACGTGGAATCCACCGTAACGGAACGTTGTTAAGATATCTGGTCGGGTTTTGGATCTGATAACCCGTTAACAGCGCCGACCAATGGGGATTTTCCACGTGTAAAGCATCATTGGCTGGAGGAAACACGTGTCGGCTCACTGTTGGGACAGATGTCATCCACTCATTGGACAGAAGGCGCCTATGATACATCGACACGTGGCACGGACCAACAGAGGCCCATTCCTGTGAAAAGGAGGGCCCGTTTGACTTGGTCAAAAGGTGGCGGGCCGGCCCATGGAAAGCCTGTTAACGGCCTGTTCGCATATAGCCCATTTACAGCCCGCTAACCCAAGGCCCGTTACACCCTATCCGAATTAGGCCCGATGGCGTCATCTGGGCCATCAATATGATTCCACCCGTTTTCGCCGGCCCATGTATGGCCCATGACATCTTTCGGCCCATATGAGGCCCTATGTAACTCTTGGCCTATTAACGGTCTGTGGTGAAACTTGCCCGCAATGAACAGTGTATCACTTTACACCCACTAACGGCCCGTGGTGAAACTGGCCCGTAATGAACAGTATATCACTTTATACCCATTAAGGGCCCGTTATTCAGTTGGGCCGTTTCCAGCAAATGTTATCTTTCGGCCTTCTCAGAGCCCATTTATTCTTGGGCTCATTTCCAGCATTCGTTTACTTACGGCCCGTTACTGTCATTTTCTGTTTGTGGGCCAAATTCAGCCCGTGGTTACATTGGCCCATTTGTGGTCCGTTAATACATTGGGCTGTTTTCATAGCGTCATCAAATACGGCCTATTAACGATGGACCGTTATGGTCATACGGCCCGTATAAGACCCATTGATGATACGGCCCATAGAAGGCTCATTGTTTCAACGGCTAGTAGAAGGCCCATTGTTTCTACGGCCCGTAGAAGGCCCATTGTTTCTATGGCCCGTAGAAGGCCCATTGTTTCTACGGACCGTAGAAGGCCTACTATTTCTATGGCCCGTAGAAGGCCTACTGTTTCTATGGCCCGTAGAAGGCCCACTATTTCTACGGCCCATAGGAGGCCCAGTGTCACTACAGTAAATATTAGCCCATGGTTATGGTGGCCTAGTTTTAAAAAGAACTGCACTGACTACAAGCAAACAAATAAACAAGATAACTAGGAAATAAATAAGCAAGCAACTTCTGCTAGGCTATCACGGCTGTTACACATATTACATCCACTGGGCATCAAAGTTCGCCACCAGTGCAAATATAGGGAACAAAGCAGCATATCATATACACTGGTTGTCAAACTTGGCGACCAGCGCAAATAAACGCCGCAGCAAAAAAAATCCAGAACTGAAACCACTTCAGAAGATCTCACAACACAATATCCTGGGTACCCATAATGCTGGCAAGATGCTTAGCAAGCTTATTAACTTTCTCTTGTTTGGCGCTTAAATCCTCCAGCGCTTGTTGTTGCACCAGAAAATATGCATCTGATTCTGCAGTACTTCCTCGGTCCTTGACTTCCTATCGCAAAGACATCGATCGATGTCTTTCAACTTGAAGTTGAGACTCAAGAAGACGAACTGATTCAGGCAGCAAGTTCGAAGAGCTTGTGCCAGCAGTAGTGGCCAGTAACTCGAACACTACATCAAGACACGACTTTTGGGTTCCCTCACTGTCGTCAAGATAGTTTTTATCAGCTTTCTTGGAGACCAACAGGGATGTCTCACTATCTTGAACCTTATCTGCATTACTTCCTTTACCATTGGATAGCGCTGTCTTTTCTCCAATATTTTGTCCGCATTCTAAAAGAGAAACAAGCGGACACATCACATGTTTACCATGTTGTATATGAAACTCATTTTGGTAAATGAGTTCAGTAGTAAAGTGGACAGGATAACAGCATGAAACAAACATATATCTATGTGCTATGGTCTCTTTATGGTGTATATCATTCTAGTTTTTGTTGCCAAATCAAGATAGAGACATAGTTCAAATAATATTTGTTCAAGACAAAGCAGAATAGACAGAATATAAGTGCGGGTAACTATAGAGCAATAACAACACTTGTAATGTGCATGACATGAGAACATAACTGTTTATTCAATTGAAACTGAAATCAACATAGAGCAGGTTACAACAGCAAACCAGTTAAAGAAACAGGTTTAAAACATACCTGTTGCGCCATTGGAGTTTCAATTCCATCCTTCAAATTTGAAAATAGTTGGTATGAGTAAATACAATAATGCAAGAGCAAAGGATTATGAACCATAGCTACAGAACCTGACCTGAGAACAAATATTCTTCTCCTTTAAGCGTTGAGTTGGGATTCAGAGTGGTGGTCCTCGTGCTTTGGGCACTGCAGTTCCCTTACAAACCGCTCGTGTTTGGGTGCTCTGTGGTGGAGATGGTGCTGTGTCAAGCTGGGCTGGGTTACTATCTGCCGGGTTGGGGTTAAAAGGGGTGTGGCTGGTTCTCTCTCCAAGCTGGGTAGGGGTACAATCTCTGAGAGTCAGGGTTATGTGTGGTGGATCTGGTCCTTGGGCAAGTACAACCGTGGTTCTATCTGCATCAACTGGTAGCACTATCTTTTCTGAAGACCGTGTTGTTACTCCCTTAGATACTGCCATCACGCTCTCCAATTCAAATGGCTTATAAACAAGAAAAGTAATTGAAAGTATAGACATTGTATGATAGACAGGTGCAATGGATAGTGGGGAATAAAAGAGGGCATGAAATAATTCATATTTATGTTGTCTAACCAAACAGGATAGCACGACACAATTTCACATATATGATGGCTAACTAAATAGGATAGAATGACACAATTTCACATTATGATGGCTAACTAAAAAAGCTGGAAAGACATAGTTCAAAATATGAGACTATGTAAACAGGATGACATGACATAACTATATAATGTGTTTATTAAATAGGTTCGCATGCCATAAAGCACATACATTCATGGATAGAATGCCATAATTCTAAATATGATGACTGTAAACACTAAACAGGATGAGATGATATAACTATAAGATGTCTTTATTAAATGGGTTGCCATGCCATAATTCAGATAGATGATGTGTATGTACTATGTAAACATGATGGCATGATATAATTCAAATATATGATTTATATAGTAAGCAAGTAAGTAGATGGCAATCTATATGTGATGTAAAAACTAAGCAATGCAAGACAACATGCATGACATGGGTAATATAACCCTACCAAGTTTGAGCATAGACCTCAGGGGGGAAATAGGACTGGTCATCAGTCTCTGAATCCTCCTCTGAGGAGCTCTCTATAACCACAAGATGTGCCTTGAGGTAGCATTATCTGCTCTGAATACCTTGTTTTCCTCCGGATACTTCCATCACCACTTCAAATGGCTGATGCATAGGAAGAGTAGTTGAATATACAAGCGTTATCGACAAATGGAACACGTAATACAAAAAAATGATAGCATGATATAATTCACATACATGATGATTGGCTAAACAGCATGGCATTGCATAATTCACATATATAATGCCTTTGCAACACGATAGCATTGTATAATTCACATATATAATGTCTTGAAACAAGATGGCAATGCATAATTCACATATATGGTAATTAGACACCTTTGAGCAATTGGCATTCACACAAAGCATGTCTAAACTAATCAAATGGCATAGCAATGCGAGACACCATACATACGATATGAGCAACATAACCCTGCCAAGTTAGAGCATACACCTCCGGGGGGGGGGGAATAGGACTGGTCATCTACCTCTGAATCCTCCTCTGAGGAGCTATCCGTAACTAGCGAGATATGCGCTTCGTCAGATAGCATAGTCTGCTAAGAAGACCTTGTTTTCACTCCAGAATTTGCCATCACCATGTCAAATGGCTGATGCACACGAAGAGCAGCTGAATGTACTAACATTGTTGACGAATGTAATATGTAACAAAAAAAAGATGGCCTGATATAATTTACATATAAGATGGCTGGCTAAGCAGGATGGCACTGCAAAATTCACATATATGATGCCTGGCTAAACAAGGTGGCGTTGCATAATTCACATAAGCGATGAATAAACTAAGCAGATGGCATTCGCATAAAGGATGTCTAAACTAAGCAGATGACATATTTGATGTATAAAGTAAGCAATGCAAGACACCATATGCATGATATAACCAACATCAGCATGCCAAGTTAGAGTGAAGACCTTAGGGGTAAATAGGAGTTATCTTCTCCTTCGAATCCCCTCGAATGTATATCTTCCTCTCGATTACAATCCGAAATGCGTGGAGGGGGCTGCCTTTGCGCCTACCATGGAGCGGCGTCGCATGAAATTATATTGCCACGCAAGGCTCGTCTCTTTTGCTCTACATGTTCAGTTCCATTGTTTACAATAAGCTGTCATGCATAGGAATAAAACATAGTGAGATTATGTAAGGAGTGCATGCAGAAATCCGAGTGATGGTAGCAACTTGTGGATAGACCCAAAACCAATAATAGCGAGCAGATAATGGCTTGGTTAATAAATATAGATAATGGCTGCTTTCTTGTTTGTTTCCCACCCAACATGAAACTCATAGTAGACACCGAGATTAACCAGATAGTAGATAGATACTATTGATAGCGGCCCGATATGTACCCCACAACCATTTAAAAACTCAAGTTTGACCATTAGTTTGGAGCTGACTCGAGTCTAATCGGTGAAAAGGGCGATAAAGTAGCATGTAATATTAAGTGATGCATAACGTAAGCAGACACGAAAGAGTGCGACCTCTCTTGCGGACCCGTGTAGTCCTCGAGGTCATCTGCTCGGTTGATGATGGTAATGCAGTTTTCATGGCTGCCAGCGCCAGGGAAGAAGATCTGAGGCGGCGAAAAACAGTCTGGAGGGCGGATCCCTGCTCTGCTGGACCCTTCTGTCGTTGGAGCAGCTGAGCTGGGGTGGACGACGGCGCAGCAGGACCGGGACAAACCATGCAAGGTTTTCTTTGACAACTATCTGTAAGAGAAGTAATTCTGTAAGGGCTCGTTTGAATTGGAGGATTCCAACAATGCAGGGATAGGAAATAGACAGGAATAGGATAGGAATGCACGTGCAAAACAGAGAATTTAAAAACACAGGATTTCTGCCAATCTGGGTGTTTGATTCACAACAATTGGAAGATCACAGGATGCAAAGAAGCATTGGTGAGATTAAGTCAAACCACAAGAGAATGTACGGTTATAATGCTATTATGCTACTATCTCTTAGTCTTGTTCTTCATGAATAGGAATTTGAAAAGGAGGACAAGTGAAAATTAAAATTCCTACATTTTTTCTTTCAAGGAGACACTAAAGGAACACATATGTGTGCTCAGTGGACAATATATATAACATGTAGAGTAAAAAAGAGATGCAACAAGTGTACAACCTCTTTGGCGAAGCCATGTCGATCTCAGCGTGATTGGGTTGGCTGGTGAGGATGCTCCGGCTGACTTTGCTGTTGGAGGACGGGAAGAAGATCTTAGGCGTCTAGAGATGGAGCCGAGTACTGCTCGCTGTGATGGAGGGTTTAAATCGTTGGAGCAGCTCCGGTGAGTTGTACGACGCCGAGGCTGAAGCAGGACAAGAGAGACAACGAACAACGTTAACCTGAGTGGAATTCTAATAGCATCTCCAATACATGACGTAAAATACATAACCACAAAGTGCTAGATGTAATTAAAATACATCAGCCGCTCATCTCTGAACTTAACTGTCGAAACTGAACATAGCTGTCGAAACTGAACCTAACTGTCCAAACTGAATTTTGCGTTCGAAACTGAATTTTGCTGTCGAAACTGAACGCACTAGCAAGGTGAGGCTACACGTCGGTCGACTGACTTTTTCATCTTTGGTCAGTCAATTTTTGCAGCCGTTGGATACGAAATCAAGGGCCTGCGGTTCATCTTCAACCTCCACCCCCCTGAGCCGCCAGCCACCACCGGCCAAACAGCAGCCCCCCGCCGCTCGCGGCCGGCGGTGCGCCGCCCCGCCCGCCTCGAAAACACTTGCCACCGCCGGTCCGCCGCTGCGCCGGCCATCCCTCTAGGCCCCCCATGCCGAGATTTTTCTCCAGCGATCCGCACGCCACCGCCCCACCACCGCCGGCGACCACCGCCCCCATCCTGAACCCTAAGATAGATAGTGGGGTACCTCTCCGGCGAGCCCCCCTCCCCACTGCGGCTGGTTCTTCCTTCACCCCGGCGAGCCCACCCCTTGGAAATCGACTGACCCAAAAGTCGATTCAGTCGACTGAAGTGTAGCCAAATCGGAGCAGCATCGCAAGCAAGATCAAGAGCAAGAGCAGCAGCGCGAGCAAGAGCAATAGCAAGAGCGAGACCAGGCAGGGACCGAGAGCAAGAGCGAGCAGCAGCAGCGGCGAAGCTAAAGCAGCAGCAGCTCCTACTGATGTGGACATCGCCGCCGAGGGAGCAACGCCATGGAGGAAGCGGCCGGTGACGCCGCCGTGGATGGAGCCGCGCCGTGTCGGCTCGGGACTGAGCGTCGGCAGCACCGTGAGATTGAATCAAGAAGAAAATGCGGCGATTAGTGTACAACCTCTTTGGTGGCGCCGATTAGGCCACAGCTTCATCCGAGGAAACGGTGATGATGATGCTCTTCCTGTGGTGCAGGTGAAGACGGCAGTGTGGGAATGGAGGTGGCGCAAAAGACGAGGGAAATGTCGGGGCAGCTCCTTGGAGGTGGAGGACGGGGTGGCTGAACCGGCGGGACGATGAGATCGACGATGGATCCTCATCGATGCGGTGGATGAGGGCGTCGAGGTGTTCTTGTGGACGGCGTCGTCGGGGAAAAAGCTCCGGCTGGGTGGCGGACAGAGCAGGGTGTGGGGTTTCGTCGCGGGTTTTCGCGGCCTCGGTGTACGAATGGGTGGGCGGATGGGATGGCAGTGGGGAACCATGGCTTAGAGACGCGCTTGTCCGAAATGTGGGGTAAGTTACGAAAGTACCCCCCACAGATTTGAGACGGTTCTTTCGGTTCAGGGGTACCACGGGCATTTCGCGTGTCGGGATTTCACAGGAGGTGGGAGTTTTTGCGCGCGTTGTAATTTTGGAATAGCAAGGCGCGGGTTGAGATGGAGGGAGTTGTCGGAGCATAACGAGACAAAGATATATCTTAAATATTTCGGGCTAATAAGGCGCGGGTTCAAATTTCTGTACAAGCCTAACGTTTATTGTACCAAATCAATGCGCACTACAAATGTCATTCAAAACTTTGAATTCATGTTATGTTCAAATAAAATATTTTGCTACGTGTAATGCATGCAACCTACTATTCAAATGAACGTTTTAGTGCATTCCAAACGTATATACTACCACTTCAATATGAACTAAATTTGAATAAGATCTACAGTAATGATTGTTGTGAAAGTCAAAGCATTTGAATTCGTTTCTCTGTTTAATAAGATCTACAATCATCATTATTGTCAAGTTAAACCATCGTTTGTGTATTATCTTCACAGCACACCACATGATCAGTATCGAGTTACATATGAACTATATGTACTATATGAACTCGAACTAGATTTTTTGAATCCACTTTATTTTGATTTCAAATCACATTACATTTCTAGCTCTAGCTAGATCTTCATAATCTAAACCATGTCTCATATGTATAATGTGTTTATCACATTATGTATGGTGCCCCGCCCCCTACGCCTACAAGTATTTAGATGTGAGTTGCAAACACCACACATTACCACAAATTCAAATAAAATGTGAGAATGTTCGACATATAGTATTGTTTAGATTGATCGATATTTAGTTGTAAGCTGCAAACGCCGCACATTATCACAAATTCAAATAAAATGTGAGATTGTTTGATGTATAGTATGGTTTAGATTGTTCGGCATTTAGCTGTGAGTTGCAAACGCCATGCATTATCACATTATGTTATAACATGTGCACAACACCTGTATCACCGCTATATTCATGCATGCAATTTTTAAAACACTATGATCTCCTATACAAATATATGAATCCTCTTTCATATCAAATTATGATCTTTGTTAGTCTCTTACATCCACACAGTCCTTTAACCTTTGTTGCTACCACTAACTTTCTCTCGTGCATGCACACGCCCTCCTCGCCCTCCCCCTCCCTCGGCATTCTATCCACCGGGCACATTCATTTTTTCCTTTAGGTCGTTCTCCCAGAGTCTCCACAACTCCTTTCCGACACACACCGATCGATAAACCTCTCCAGCGATGCCTGCCTACTGCATACACACACAGCTTCAATCTCCTCCTTTATGTGTCCTTGCCTCATGTGTCTCATATGGTCAGACACACGTGTAAACTCTCACCCCTCTTTTAATCGATCTCACAACCGCACACTCCTCCCCCTATCCAGCTAGTAGTTGGGCCTCTCGCACCACCTCCTAGCTCCATTCTCTATGTCTATCCGTCTCGCTGGGCCTTATTTGCCTCTAACAAATGGACGTACACCGACAGATCTCTCGCTATACATATAGCCAGCTAGGTCCTTATAACTCGTTTTTACCCACACATCGATCGATCTACCTCATTAGTTGTGTCTCTCCCTTCCTCCGACAAACAACAATTGATCTACTGATCTAGTTAGGTTTGCTTACCAAACACATGGTTCCTCTTCATCACCTATGGATGTGTCCCGACAGATCTATCACGCACAGGCACACACAGAAACACATCCACACTCTTATTGATAATATTGCAGTTCCACCCTCAGTTTGTCTAGTAGGCCTCTCCCAACATCTCCGAGAAGCAACTCCATCACCCATCCAGCACTCTACCCCTCTCCCTCCCTCTCACTCTCTCTCTCTCTCTCTCTCTCTCTCTCTCTCTGTCTCGTCATATTTCCCGTCCTTCAGTTATGTATGGATGTCGAACGATCTCCCTCATGACATAGCTGGGTCTCTCCTTCTCAACATATATACGAGTTGTTCTACCTCTATAGTTAGGCCTCTTCCTACCCCTCCCCCACCCCGTCCCCCCCCCCACACACACCGATACATCAAGCGCTCTAGTCATGTCTCCCTGCCATACACAAACTTGACATGTGCCCTCTAACGTTCTGGTAGGCCAGTCGCCCTATATCTTTGACTTGCACACACACACACGCAATTTCGATGGCTCTGTTCATCGATCTTGCACCCACCCATACTTGATCCTCTCTTCGACTCTATCGATAGCTATGACCCCTCCCTCTCTTCTCGTGGATTGCCCGACCCTCTATGTATGATATGGATAGGCCTCCATTTTCACACACATTGCACGCAAAATTTTGTTTGAGATGTCATCGACACATATTCCCACAAATAATTCACGAAATCAACCCCCACCCCCACCACAAAACAGAAAACACTCACGAACATGGTTTGTATCTCTCACACACACCCACGTAGGTGGGGGACGTGCACGAAGAGAAGAGGTGCATGCACGGCGCACGTACTCCCGTCTCTTTCCCAACCACACCCGCGGGGGTACACGGTGGAGCTCATTTCTGTACGAAAGAGGCAGCCCACGTGGTAATTTGGCACGTGTACTGGTTGTCCACTTGGCGGAGGGAGGATCGTCTACCACGGGTGAACAAACAAATTGCGACTTGACGCGTTATGTTAAATTAAAAAAAGAGGCAAACCATGTGGGGCCTACCTTAGAGGAAAGGCTCTATACACTGGAGTACTTTTGATGTGTCCCGTCAACTCGCAGAACGAGGAGAAGCTTGCTTAGTACGCCGTCTCCCCCGCCCACGGGCGCGGTGGCTCGCAGGATGAGGTGAAGCTTGCTCCTCCCTCGCCCATGCGCGCGTTGGCTCGCAGGACGAGGAGAAAAATTTACTACTCTCTCCGTTTACTCCTCGTCCCTACTACCTTGGTTATAGAGATTATATCATATTGTTTGGAATATATATGTCCTTAGTAGATTTCAATATGAACTACTAGTACATACTCCAAACACTGATGTATATAGACGTATTTTAGAGTGTACATTCACTCATATTGCTTTGTATGTAGTAGCACTCTCCTCGCCCTCGACCCTCGCCCACGTGGTGGGCGTGCAGCAATTCATTCGGTCTCATATAGCGAGCGATATATACTGCACTACCATTATTGCTCGACTTCGAAGAGGCGAAGAGCCAATCGCAAGGTTAATATTTTGGAGATGCCAAGCGCAAGGTTATAGGAGAACGAGTAGTAGGTGCGCGTCATTTATAAATAATTTTTTTTTTCTTCATGGGCACGTCGCAATATGATAGGTTCATATGGAGAGAAAAGGAAACCGCTCCACTATATACATAGTCAGGACGGGCCAGCCTACATGGTTGCTTGCTGGGGTTTCTCTCTTCACACTCTCTCGCACAAAACGACTGTGGCCACATCTCTTACATCTCGGCGGATCATGTCCGCTTGGGGAAGGGGTGGATGCTTAGTGTAGATGAGGTGTCCGTCGCCGACGGCGAAAACCCACTGTCGGCACGTCCCGATCAGGGGTCCCCGCTGTTCTTCTCTCACAAAGCCGGTGAAGTTGCCTTCGTCCCTTGCTCACTGCCGCGATGTGGGCAGTTGCCGCCTCCCGCCGCCCTCCTCAAGGTCGAGCTACGTCCCTCAGGTACAACTCCCTTTACAGCCGGCTTGCACCACTGCTCCAGCTGCCCACATCACTCCCTGTGGATATTTCTCTACTTCTTTACCCCGCACATACCTGATACCTCTACTGACTTCTACGTACTGTATTTGTGATGAGTTTATGTCTCATCAACTAGTCCTAGTAATCTTATTCTAATCATGTTTCTTCAATTTCTTTGCCACAGGGATGCTCATCTCGATATTGGTGAAACTGCACAAAATGATCCGATGGTCAAAAGGTTGCAAACTTCATTTATTAGGAAGCTCGAACGTTGCCAGCAAATTGAAGCCTGATCAGGGTTCACGGTTCAAGGGCTAGGGACTACATGGATCGTTTTTTCTTTAGCTGCCTCTGTTCCAAAATAAGTGTCAACTTTAGTAGTAGTACAACTTTGTACTAAAGTTTGCACAAAGTTGAGACACTTATTTTGGAACGGAGGGAGTACATATGTGCTATGATCTGTCACTCATTGAGATGCAATAGCATGCATGTTAGTCTCCTTTGTATTTGATGAAATGTTGCAACGGGCAACCTTGGACGCAAGATACATGTAACAGGAGCTGGAAGCTTCATAGCATTATACAAAATTATCTCGCTGATAAATTACAGTATGTACTAGTACTATACTAGTACTTCCTCTGTTCCTAAATATAAGTCTTTGTAGAGATTTCACTATTAACCACATGCGAATGTATATAGATGCATTTTAAGTGTAGATACATTCATTTTGTTCCGTATGTAGTTCACCTAGTGGAATCTCTACAAAGACTTATCTACTAGTAATAGCTAGCCCCCACTACTAGGAATTCTCTATCCTCTCCTTGAGCCACATCATCAAAAATGACGTAGCCGTTAGATGAAGTAAATCAGTCATAATAGCCGTCTGATCTAGACGTTGAGAGGCTCAGCACTAAGCCACATGCATGTGAGTGGGTTTTAAATCACATCAACATGTTTGCATGCAAGCATGCACCGGTAGCATGCATGTAAGTGAGCTTTTAAGTCCCATTAACATGTCAAAAAGAAAAATATAATCCCATTATGCAGTAGGAGTTGGCTGATCTTTTTTCCTTATGTGGGATGATCTAAATGATGATGGGAGTTTATTTAGTTTGGCTACCACATTTGTCATGCGGTTATAGAATTTTTTTTAGTTCTATGAAATCGATAATTTTGCGCCGAGAGATATACCGCTGTTCCGCGGCAACGAGCGGGGACTCATCTAGTAATATTTAGGAATGGAGGGAGTACTATGTAAAGAGTAAGGTGTCGCACGGTGATAGTGTGAGGTGGGCCATGTAATCACTGAGCCTGCGTGTTTTCACTGCTCTTGCACTCCTCCGCTGTAAGAATGGAGAAAATTGTAATCTACTACCTCCTTTCGCGAAAGCGGGACATCCAAAGAGTCCTACCACCTCGATAATAAAGACCAATGAGCCAAAATCACATAGACCCAGCGAGAAGTTGGACGGACGAAGCAACCATCACTCTTGCGCCCGGTGAGAGGTCGCGTCCGCTATGCCAGGGCATGAATGCGGCACCGATTCTTTGGAGCGGCTCGACCGTTTGGCGGGAAGCCTTGGCGGTGGAGGGGCTTTGGGTGGGCCAGGCTGGTCGAGGCGGGCGTGGCAGCTGTCCAAGATGTCCCTACGGACACGCCTGGAAACTAGAGGATGCACCGACTCTGGCTAAAATCATACACTACACACCATATCTCTGTAGGAGTAGGTCGATCTGTCGCACTCTCTAACACACACAGGCTGTTAAACACACACACGCACACGCACGCACCTTGGTCCCGTTGCACCTTCTAACGTTACTTATTACACCTAGACGGAGGGAGTAGTAAGTATACGAGATCTGATGCACACTGACTTAAGTCGAATACAAGTGCCCAAAATTTGTGTGCATGTTATAATAAGGATTCACTTAAAATAGTACGTGAGCGAACAGAGGGATCAATTGGACAGTGTTCCCGAGCAGTAGAGAGATGTGTGAGGTAGTAAGATACACCGCTGGCACTTTTAATTTTTCTTATTAATTTTTTTTTCACCCTCTGACTGGTTGGACCCAACATACTACGTGGAGAGAGGTAAGGTGACTAAGGCTGCATTATTTCTGCACCACTGTGGATAGTCTTACCACCAAAGCCACATGACACGATTATGAAGGAAATCCTAATGACTCCCACACACACAAACACAAAAAAACACGACATGCCTGTCACACGAATGCAGGAATGTACAAAAGGTTATTTTCCTCTCGTTGAACATAAAGGGAGGGTTGTGTAGCTGGTTAGCCTGTTCGCTCATCAAACTTGAGGTCTCGGGTTCGATAAACACTTGAGCATATTTTTTTCCAGGAGGATTCTTTGACTGATCAAAATGTTTTCTAGGGTTTGCACGCTTCACACTCTCTCTCCAGTATGTATATACACGCTGGAGCCTCAACGCTTGTAGTTTCTCTCTTCACACTCTCTAGCCCTCTCCCGCTGGATCCTCAGCGCTTGTAGTTGGTCTCTTCACACTCTCTCGCCCTCTCCAGATCTAAACAAGACTTCGCTGGCCTCTCTCTCACCTCACTTGCTGCTCAAAGAGCCGGCAGGATCCGTCCACGGGAAGGGAAGGAGGCTTAACTGCCGCCGCCGGGCGAGGGAGGGAATCTACTACCGGCGCTGCTGTTCACTTTCCACCCAGCGGCGGCGGGGGAGGGCCTCCGACCCTTCTTCTTCACCACCGTCCCGTCGCCCACCGTACCACGCCCCAAGAACCTTAAGGTATATTTTACTTACTCCACATGCATTGCCCTAGCTGCATGTATACCATGAATCTAGGAAGTGGTTCAAAGAGGAAAGGAGTGGGGGAAAATAGTGGGAAAAGTTGTATATAGCATGAATCTAGCACTACTAGAAAAACCCCTACTAATGGCGCACCTATTTTGGCTATTAATGGCGCATCTGTGGTGCGCCATTAATAGCACGCCATTAGTAATTTTTACTAATGGCGCACCATGTATAGCCCACGGTGTGCCATTAGTATCTGGTATACTAATGGCGCACCACATAGAAGTGCGCCATTAGTAACATTTTTTTTTCAAATTTTTTTTAAATTTTTTCAAAATTTTTTTTAACTTTTTTTCAAATTTTTCTTAATCTCAGTTCACTATGGCTTAATCTCGGGACAATATGCTTAATCTCAAGTCAAATCGCACTCCGTGGTCAAACTTCCCGAAAGGTCACCCATCCTCACACTACTCCAGCCCAAGCACGCTTAACTTCAGAGTTCTATCCAACCCCAAAGAATAGCTCACTTCACGGGCACTTGTTGATATATCTAGCATATCAATCTGTTATACCTTATTGATGTCTAGGACTTTGTTCATGTTAATGACTATGATGAAATTTTGAAAAATATTTCAAACTTCTCGATCATATTACGTATTATTTTTTGAAAAAAAATGAATTTTTTTTTGAAATTAGTAATTTTTTTCTGTTACTAGTGGCGCACCACATCCACGGTGCGCCACTAGTAAGTTTGAAATTTTTTGAAATTTTTTGCCGCTAGATCTTGAAAGCCCCGTAACTTTTTTTCTGTTAGGTTTTTTTCTGTTGGGAAAATTTTCTGCTAGTAAGTTCGAGTAGATGATTTTTCATATAAAAAACTTTTTCATCCGAGTTAGTATGCAAAAGTTATGCCCATTTTTACAAATTCTCGAGAGATTTTGCAAATGAAGTCGAAATTCATATTTGCAAATTTTCCCAACAACTAGACCACATATCACATGGGAAACTTATTTTCTTTTATTTTTTTGACATTTTCATCATTTTCTTTTATTTTTTTAAAACTAGAAAGGCGATCCACGGGGAGGGGGCATTCGGTGGAAGGTGGCCAAGTTACTAATGGCGCATCGGGGGAGTGGTGCGCCATTAGTAGTTAACTACTAATGGCGCACCACTCCTCCCACGCGCCATTAGTAACAACCACCTTCCACCGACGACGCACTGGAAGGTGGAAGGTGGCCAAGTTACTAATGGCGCCTTCAGGTGGGTGGTGCGCCATTAGTAGTTGTTCAACTACTAATGGCGCACCACTCCCTCGGTGCGCCATTAGTAGTTTTGAAAAAAATAATTAAAAAAATGATATTTTTTTGATTTTTTTTAAAAAACTTAGTAATGGCGCACAGGAGAGAAAGTGCGCCATTACTAGTTAAAACAATAATGGCGCACCACCCAAGGTGCGCTTTTAGTAACAAAAATTTTCTTATGTTTTTTCCCAAACTACTAATGGCGCACCACACACCAAAAGCGCCATTAGTAATATATACTAATGGCGCACAGAGACATGGTGCGCCATTAGAATATACTAATGGCGCACCACATCACAGTGCGCCATTAGTAGCCATTCCATCTATAGCCCTTTTTGTAGTAGTGTAGGGGCGTGGTTCAAAGAGGAAATGAAGGGGGAAAGTTGTATAGCATGAATCTAGGACGTGGTTCAAAGAGGAAAGGAATGGGGGAAAGTAGTGGGGAAAGTTGTATCGCAGAAATCTAGGACGTGGTTCAAAGAGGAAAGGAAGGGGCGAAAGTACTAGTTCAAAAAGGAAAGGAAGGGACAAGGCTGTAGAGTTTGAGCAGGACAAGATTTGCTGCGCTCACATAGGGAAAGGTGTCTAAAGATAACAAAACTGGGACCAACACAAATATGCTCCTTGGTTGTTTGTTCTTTGTTGCAACAGACTGTGCATAACCACAGTACATCGGTAGATGCACATTGTGCTGGTGCGTCCACTGTCCCGTGCAATTCATTAGCTGTTGTTAATCTATGGCCCTGTTTGGTTAAAAACTCCCTAGTACCTACCTGTTTGGTTCCAGGGACTAAACATGGACTAGATGTTATTAAATGACATGATAAAAGACCATGTTACCCCTAGTAATGAACTAATAGAAACAAGGTGCGATGTGTGGCAGGGGCAACTGTTGGAAAAAGTCCCAAAAAGATTCCCTTGGGGTCTCCTTTCTTTAGTCCCAAATGCCCACTTTTAGTCCCGAAAAGTCCCTCCTGTTTGGTTTAGATGTGTCTGACACGGAGTTTTTTTAGTCCCTACACCAAAATGTCCCTGTAAACAAACACCCACTAATAATGCCGCCGGAAAATTGATGCAATGCCACAGTTAAAAGCAAATTACATGTTTAACGAATTTTATTGTTAATATAATCTCTATGTTAATATTAATCAATGCCACCGTTTGAGAAATGCTACTGTCTTGCTTTCTTTCCCATTTATATAAGGTAGATGCTTCTTTTTGTTGGCTTCTGTGTCATCCACCGTTATTTACCACTAATTGTTTCCTTTGCACCTATGTGTAAACAGGGTTATCTACTTCACCTCGTTGCCATTGTGACCTTTTGTTGCACTGCACAAAACACTTCTGTTTTAAGAGTGTTTTGTGTAGTTCAACCAAAATGTCACACCGACAACGTTGCTTGATTGCTTGATCTTAGTGGAACTGCACAAGAGGAGATCTTACTTCCTATCCGTCAAGGCGAATTTGGTTCAGATCTTCTTCTTGTAAGTTGTTTGAATTCCGCATCATGAGAGGTCAGTACTAGCCTTCTTTCACATGATTATGCAGTGTGCTTTCATATGTTGTGCTACTTGTACGATAATGTTGCTTGATTTTAGTGAACTGCACAAATGGAACAAGACTTCCAATCAGATGTGCACCGTAATATCCCATTGAGGTAAGATAAGGATATTTCACAACTGCTGGCCTGTATTTTGCCACTTCCATCAGAAAAATAAGTTTAGTACTATACTTGTGCTCCCTAATTGACATGCCAAATCTTACATTGAAGGTGAAGCTTGTCATTATTGAACCAAGTGATGACGGGAAGAACAAGCGGAAGAAAAACAAAATCAACTCCGGTGCTGTAATGAAGCCTTTGAACTGTGATGACACAAGTAATGATATAGTTTTGCATCTTAATTTATTGCTATGGCTGGAACGAGCAATTGTTTTGCCACTGATTTGATGCCATACGTAATTATCTATACTTGTGCAAACAGGGATCTTCTTTGAAGATACCATATATTTTAGTGGAACTGCACAAGAAGATGTTGGAAACATTAAACTAATCGAGGAGTATATTGTAAGCATGGCCACCCCCGTAGCTAGCAATAGATGGTTCCCGAGAAGTGCTTCATGTGTATGCTCTACACAATCAGCCTCCTGACAAAGGTTGGTACTCGCCCACTGATTTCATCCATATGATTGAGCTTTGTCATCTCTATTGGTGTTGTGCTACTGTTTAGATATTGTCATGAAAAGTGGTATTGTCCTTGGGAAGTTCTTCATCATGCTGTTTTAAATATTTCCTTTCCTTTTTTCGAGCAAACATGGATGCTAGCATTTAGTAGTCCTCTTGTCTTTGCACAACAGGATCATCTTCCTCTGAAGAAGAATATGGAGTACGTGAAGTGACTAGTTCCGATTATGCCAGGATGAAGAAGCACTGTCTATCTTCTCATCAGAAGGAGCAGTTGAAGGATGGTTACATTACTCCCCACAAGACCAAACTAACTTCAGCTTAGAAGGACTAACAAATCTCCATTTTTTTTGCTGTGATGCGCGAGTACAATGTTGTTCTAGGATTCTTTCTAGTGAGTTCCATTTTCCTAAAAGTGGGCTCTAGATGGACCATGTATGTGCCTGTTGAAATTGTCAATTCATAGTACAGTTTGCTTTATACTAATCACTTTTTTGTATTTGTGCAAACAGGGGTGCTCAGCTTGATTTCAACGGGAACTGCACAAAATGTTCGTGAATACATCGAATCATTCATTTCCACCACAAGAAAGGAGGTGCCCATAAGTTCAAGGCATTGCAACATATAAGGGCGAAATCATACAAGCTACGCGCGAATTTGGTTGGTTTTGGTGGAACTGCACAAAAAGAACAACTGGTTTATTTAGCACGAGTTGCCATGTCAATGTCCGGACTAATGGCAAACCCTGACCATTCCACAATCGTAGTCATTTGATATTTTGGAATGGGACAACCTTGTCAAACTTTGCTCATTGATTTTAGCAAGATATGCGTTTGATATTTTCGAATGGGATGCCCTTTGCTGTCAGCAGCGACGATCAATTTTTTCTTTATTCTTTAGTTGTGAAGTAAATATTGCCTCTGACATGTGAGTCGCTGAGATGCATAATCATCGATTGTTTTGAATGTTCCCTATGAATTGCCAGGCCTGTGTGTTTGATTGCAATGTACAGAAACGCTAAAAAGCTGCTCAAACTCTTTGTACTCCTTTTGTTCCTTTTTACTTCGCACATTGTGTAAGTACGTACTTTTTTGTATAAGATTGGTCAAAGTAGAGATACTTTGACTGCAGACAAAACTTGTATGTAGACTAGAAAGGACCGGAGGGAGTACATGTGAAACTGCTGCAAACATGGTGATCACCCTAGGAATAATGCTAGTACGTTTTTTTTTGCATGTTCATCCAATGCCAGTGATACAGGAATTCGAACTAATCGAAATAAATTCATTCATACACGGTCGGATTTCATATAAACATGCCAGATTTCATTACATTTCATACATTGTTCAACTGAAAATGGGTGTTTGTGGTGGCACGCATCTCCCAGATGCAGAGGCCGGGGGTCATCCTCCTTTTCGAAAAAAAACTAAAAAGGGGTGCGCTGGAGGTATAATTAATTAACCGAAGCTACCCACCTGTGTCCTTCAGCGAAACAGAAGCTTGATGACTTAGCTGCAGTGCGATTCGCGTGGCGACATGTCTGTTGGGCCCACGTGTCGATCGACCAACGCACCAGCAGTTAAGTAGAAGCAACGTTCTTCTCCAGCGCAGCTCTCCGACTCCACGTCGCCGCCAAGAAGCTAACCGGTCGTCAATGGTCAACCTGCCTAGCTTGGCTTCAACCGAAGGGTAGCAGCAGTGGCCTTACTTGGACCCGAGCGGCGGCGACCTACCGTGTTCTACTCTTCCTCGTTTTCTGTGTGGCGCGTCCTTGTCGGCAGTGGGGCGGGGCCTCGGCGGAGCTGGCGATGCCTCTGTCTCATTGTCAGCGGGCGGCGCCTCAGCGGAGCGGTGGAAATCCTCCCCCACGTTGCCGGCACGGTGGGGCCTCGGATGAGCCGGCGATGTCCTCTGCCTCTTTGTTGGCAGGGCGGGGCCTCGGCGGAGCCGGCGGTATCCTCTGCCTCGTTCTTGGCGCTGCGGGGCCTCGGCGGAGCCGACGGTGTCCTCTGCCTCGCTGTTGGCGCCGCGGGGCATCGGCGGAGCAGGCCGTCGTCGACGCCAGCGGAGCGGGGACTCGTTGGAGCTGGCATTGTCCTCTGCCTCGTCCTCGGTCTCGCCAAACAGTGCCTCGCCCGCTTCATCGCCCTCTTTGCTAGCCTCTTTGTAGGCGGCCGCAGCCTCCGCCACCCGCATGCGGTACCGCCAGCGCTCAGGCGGCCCTTGCGTGCAGAGCGGTACGAGTCGAGCAGCGCCTCCTGCTCCGCCCGCTCCGCGAAGATCTGCTCCTCCGCCTGCAGGTGCTCCTGGAGGTGATGGTGGTTGTAGGCGGCGTCGGCCTGCGCCTCCCGGAACTGCTCCTCACGCATTTGCCTCACCCTGTCCATATATTGGGCACGGGCCTCGCCGATGGTCAAGGTGCAATGCACCGGCAAGGATGGCGCGGAGGAGGGGGTTGGCGCCGGATCGTCGACTATGATTTTCTCCATTGGGACGTCGTCGTCCTCCGGCTGCCTGCCAGCCAGCCGGTTGGCAGCAATGGTTGCTATCTCCTTGTGGTCCGTCGTCCGCCCGTCCCGAAGAGCGCTGGAGCGCGAGGAAGCCATGGTGGGCAGTAGTGGTGTGGACAAGAGAAAGGCAACGGATGCTGATGACTGCGGCTATGGCCGGCGCAGCAGTTTATATAGCAATGGTGGGTGGGCGGAGGGACGGACGTGTGACGCCGGAGTAGCCGCCCCGGCAACCGCGTATCATTAATGTGTGCGGCAGATGGACGGATGGACGGCACTTGAGTCGTTTGAAGGCGGAGCAATCGCCTGCACCGGGAAGCGGGCGGCCGGGCGCCTTCTGTTGGCGGAAGCAGCGCAGCGAGAGATCACTTTACTTGGATAGGATGACAATGGGGACCCACCAGTCCATAGCCTCACGTCGCAAGTGCCTCCTTATTAATATATATATATATATATATATATATATATATATATATATATATATATATATATATATATATATATATATATATATATATATATATAAAACTATAATTTATTCTGCTTCCTCCTTGTTTCCTAACATCACGGTCCCACACCATTGTCTACCTATGTACTTCCTCCTTTCCGGTTTATAGGGCTTATCTCAAAATTTTAGTTTTTCCATTTTATAAGGCTCAATTTAGTTGTTTTCCATCACATGTTCATATTTCAAGGTGCATTAAATCATTGCATGCAAGTATTAAGAGAAAATTGACCAATGCATGCACTTTATGCATGCATGCATTGCAATTAATGCATTGATAAACATAATTTTTTGAGGATAACAAGAGCATTAATTAGGTGCTTTTGCAAAACTAGAAAAAGTATTCCACCACTCGCCATCTACCTTGATTGGTGAGATTTTGAATTGAGCATTATAAATGGAAAGGAGGGAGTAGTCAATAAACGAGAGAATTGCCCAAGAAGCGGCCGACAATTTGGGACCAAGCAGCTCGAGCAAGATTTGTGTTTTTGAGGTGTGAGCACTGCAGAGTTTTTGATGTTTACCCCAGATATTAATTTTTCTCCTCTGAACAACAACGAAAACATCGCTGGAGGTATTAATCAAGGGTGTGGCCTGTCTAGCCCAAAGCGATATCCAGCCCAGATATTAATTTTTTCAAGCTGAAAATGGCTAGCCCAGCTATACTTTTTTAGGAATACCTGGCAAGGTCAAGTTGTTATTCTCCGCCCGCTAGGCTGCAAATCTTTCCTAGGAGGGATGCATTAGGCTTAACAAGAAAATGGGCTTTAAGAAATAATAAATGGGATGTAATTATAAAAACTGGGTAGTAACTATAAAAAAATGCACCAAACAGTGATTACTTTATAAAATATTGTTTTTGGAATATTGAAAATTTTAATTTCATTAATTGTTGCAAGCGGAATGTTTCGTTGGATATTTACACAATATAAATTTATATTGAAATAGTATTTAATCTGACTAAAATTTCGGGATAAAAATATTCGGATCCCATCAAAATGTGGGAAATTTTATTGAATTCTGTTTTGAACAGTTGGTTGAAATGGGTTGTACTGTTAACCAACTGCAAATGGGATGTAGTAAATTCCATTAGAATTCAAAAATGGGCTACACATTCTTACAAATCTCAAATGGGCTATAAGTTCTCTGCCACAGACGTCTGGCCTTCTAAGTTGACGCGTCCCCTAAAAAAACAGAGTTCCCGGGTATGCAAGGCTTTGTCAACTTATAGTCAACACACGGTTCTAGCAGCAGTGGCCGTTGGATGTCCATCCAATGGATGCCGTGCTTCTTCTTCAATCTCGGATATTCTAGCTTCACCCGCCCAAAAATGATTCATCCTCGACATCCGGGCGCACCGCTTGAAGTCGACTATGTACGCCTACTAAGTTGACATACCAAGGGCTTTGTCAACTTAGTCAATACAAACGATTCTAACTGCAGTGACCGTACGATGTCCATCCAACGGCCGTCGTGCATCTTCAACCTCTGGTCTTCTTGCTCCAGCCGCCCAAAGCAGCGCCGGTCGTGCCGCCTGCTCCTGCCTCCCGTGGCGGCTGTGCTACATGGAGGCCTCACCGCCTTTACTACTCCCACCGCTGGCCAAAGCCATCCTCCACTCACCCATCGACCCACACCCTCGTTATTCTGCGGCGGCGGCAGCAAGCCGAACCAGTGAACCCTCATACTCCTCTCCGCGTGTGCATCCACTGCCGCGTCTTCCCCGGCTCCGCGTCGTCCCCTTCCTAGGCCTCGCCGTCATCGAACGCCGTGGTGCTCTCGGCGCGGCGTGGTCAACATGGTCAAGGAACGACTTCCCTCGGACGTGGACTGTACGTGGAGAGGCTGACAGCTGGGTCCACGGCAGCCGCAAGGAACTGCCTCCTTATTACACGCAAAATAATTATTCCTCCACCTGACAGGGGACCCACCGACGGGCCACCGATTCGCGAAAAAATGATTCGCCGATTGCTGGGACCCATGAGCTACATCTTCGCACGCAAGGAAGTGCGCCAAGGAAAAAAATGATTCGCCCCTAACCGCTGGGACCCACTAGCTACATCTTCGCACGCAAGGAAGTGTGTCCAAAAAAACGATTCGCTTCGCATCATGGGACCCACCAGCTACACCTTCAAGACGCAAGGAAGTGCGTCCCGCAAAAAAAAGCGATTCGCTTCTAACTGCTGGGACCCAGCAGTTACACCTTCGCACGCAATGAAGTGCGTCCGCCAAAAAAATGATTCGCTTCTCATCGCTGGGACCCAAAGAGCTACACCTTCGCACGCAAGGAAGTGCGTCCGGGCAAAAAAAAACGATTCGCCCCCCTGACTGCTGGGACCCACCAGCTACAACTTCGCAGGCAAGGAAGTGCCCGACAGTCGGGACCCACCTGGTCGAAGCGTATGCAGCGTTGTCATCCTGGTGGCGAACGTGTATGTACATACTCGTCGATGTAGAGGCGCGCACGTGTCGTAGTAGAGGCGCGCACGTAGCATGTACACGTACGTATAGCGGCAAGGGTGCAAGAAAGAAAATACAGTCACATATGTGTACATACGGGCGGGATCTTGAACGCCTAGTCACGCATACCGCAAAACGGAGAAAACGGACACCCTACAGTCGAAACGGGGGTCCTGTTGATCGGGAGGGGTGTGGTGTACCACAAAACGGAGGAAACAGACCTCCTATGGTCGAAACGGCGGTCCTGTTGATCGGGAGGGGTGTGGCATACCGCAAAACGGACGAAATGGACTTGTGTTGGAGCGCTACGGTCGAAACGGGGGTGTGGCGTACCGCAAAACGGGACTCCACGTGTTACTGTTCATCTCCACCGTCGACCTCCTCCAGCCTCCACGGGCTACCGTCGACCTCCTTCAACCTACACGGGCTCCTGTTCATCCAGGCTCCACCGCTTACTCCAGCCGCCACTTGCTCAACCACCCTCCACGGGCACCCTCCACCGCTCATGCTCATCCAGCCCTCCACACCACGGGTCCTGTTCAACCACCCTCCACGGCCACCCTCCACCGCTTCATCGCTCATCCGCCCTCCACACCACGGGTTCTCGCTTCATCCAGAGGCAACGCCACCGCCGCTGTTCATCCACCCCCCGCAATGCTCATTGTTCATCCAATCGATCGGCTTCAGCTTAGCAGCAGAGCGGCGAATCGCTCCATCGGGTTCGCCATCAGCCATCGATCGATCCTCGAGTTCAAGAACGCGTAGCTGCAAAGGTAATCGCCGGGTTCGATTAGAGCCCAACGCCTCGCTTCGGCTTCGCTTAGAGCCCAACGCCTCGCTTCGTCTCGTTAGAGCCAACACTCGCACACAACGCCAGACGCTTCTCCCAAAGATAACGGCAACTCCTCGAAATTTTCCTCCCCCTCGCTTCTACCACGGTTTTTTCCGTCATGGACGGCCCAAGTAATGTCATGCAGCTGCGTATCCGGCCCGCCTAGGACGAAAAGCCCATTTTCTGTCATGATTTTTTGTCATAGAAGTAGGAGCCCACCACATCTATGATGATACCGGGTTTTGTCACAATTATTGTCATAGAAGTGTCATATGTATGACAGAAAAAAATTCATTCGGCCCAAAATGTCACGGATGTGTCTTTTTTTTGTAGTGAAAGGTCAAAGCTTTGTTGGGGAACGGCTTAAACGTCATTGATTTGGTCTGGTGCTGGGTCGCATGGCGGATCATCCCGCTGAGTCGCCGCTCCGGGTTATTGTGTACTTACACAGGTGATAAAAATGATCCTCTGCGCCATAGCCCTAACGATTTACCTGAGGATTTTCTCAATGATATGACAAAGACACTTTTAAATGAAAGCCTGGCAGACTGTGGCAAGGTGGGCCTAAGCCCTTTCTACAAAGCTAACCCGGCTCCAGGGGTAAGCACCAAAACTTAGTTACTTTATCTTTTATCTCTGATGTTTTGCCTTAACATAAACCTTTACTGATTCTCACAGGGTGATGATAAGTTTTGGAAGAAAAAATATGACCAAGAAGGCCAAGAAAGCTGCCAGCAAAGCTGCCGCCAAGAAAAGAGGAAAGAAGCCCAGCGCTTCTGAATTGCTTCAACTGGAGGACTCCTTTGAGTCGGAGGTATCCCTCGACTCTCTTGGCTCATTTTTCAATCACCTTATTGACACGGATTATCATCAGGCTGACACGAGAACGAGTCAGGGAATGGAAGAAGAGGTAAATATCATTTCCTCCGACTCCGAGCCTTTGCGAAGACAAAAAAATCCGAAGAGTAACCCGGAAAGTAAGATTTTCACATCCCTTAGCCTATTAGGATCCTCAATTTATTTTGAAGCGACAGATTCATGAGAGCCGGAGGCGGACCCGGACCAGCAAAGATGCGGAACTCTCCTCCAGCTTACCGAATACACCAAGGAAGCGCTGGAACGAGGTCTCTTCCGACTTAAACCCTTTTTATCCTTTGGCGAGTCTCACTCGTCAACCGCTCAATTCTTCTGACTCAAATTATCAGGAAACCTCACATTCTTTCGGCGAATCAATCCAGTCCAACATGTTGGCTTTTAAGACCGCTCCAGGGTAATGACAATTTATTAATTCCATACTCATTACAACCCTTTATATTTGCACTGACCTTTTTGATCTTATGCAGCGGAAAAGCAAAGCCCAGCAAGAGGGTGAAGAAAAACAAGCCGACCGAACAACCAACCGTCAATAAGCCGGAGCTCCAGATAGCCGCGCCTGAGGCCTCTGTTCCTGAGCCGCCGCTTGAACCAGTTCATGATACGCAAATGATGACTGCTGACCCGCCTATCGATCAAGCCGCCGACGGTTAAGACAACCGACCCTCAAGCCCGGCTAAGAAAGCCGACCCACAAGATGTTGATGTGGAAATTACCAAGAGCGGCTATATTGAGCCGGGGAGACCCACTGTGCTAGCCAAATGTTCTGCCAAGGAGGAGCATATCGGATGACGTAATGTTAGATTTGATGTTGCTGACTATACTCAAATGAGCATTGGCAAAGTTTTTTCTGGCTATCTTAGCCAAGTGCACAGCAGCCGTGACCTTGAAATTGATATGGTGAAACAAATGCACCAGAAATTTGAGGTATAAATTCTTCCCTTCATTGAATTATCCTTACTATGCCAGCCCCCAAGTCTATTTCCTATGATGAATATGCTGTAGACATAGAACGAACTTTTGAGCATCAGTAATATCCTTTGGTAAAACCTATAAAAAATACGGCTTAATTCGTAGTCCCCAAGGGCCGGTTTAATCAACATGAATGAGCCGGTCCTTAACATGCTTGTGCAGATATAGTACTTGTGTAGCTTTTAATAGCAATATACATTAGCCCCCAAGTGCCAAGTACTCTTGCTTGCAAGGTGCTTGGGACTTACTCTCATGAACCGCCACTTAGATAGAACTTTCGGTAGACATTAGCCCCCAAGTGCCAAGTGTTGTTGCTTGCAAAAGGCTTGGGATTTAATATTGTATACTAATATTCATGATTTTTACCCGGTATTTGCACAGACCACCACTGCCCAACTTCAATCTAAGTTGTCTGAAGCAAAGAACCACTTGGAGTTGCAGGAGACTGAAACCCAGAGGGCCAACTCCAAATTTGAATTCAGTGTGTCTGAACAAGAGAAACAGAAGGCCAAGTTTGAAGTTGAGAAAAAGGCATGGGCTGAGGAAAAGATTGCCTTAACCCATCGAGCTGAGAAAGCAGAGGCGGCTCTTGAAGAGGTGACCACTGATTTGTCCGGCTTAAAACGCCATGTATCTTAGATGGTCTCAGCAATCTTTGGTAAGCCGCCCTACAAGTGTCAAGTGTTGAATCTTTCTGGTGATCATATGAATTTTCGTTTAACTCATCTGCTATTGCTATGCAGGCCCCAGGAGCACCAACCTCAACCAGGACATGCTGATAACGCTGAAGGTGGTTTACACGCTCGTGGAACAACTTTACACTGGAGCTCAGCGTGCCTTAGCCACAGTTGCCCTGTCAAACGAAGCCCCCACACTCCTGGTTGATGTACTGAAGAAGCTTTCTGTTCTGCCCCAGCGGTTCAATGAATTAAAGCGGTCATCTGCGAGAGCCGGAGCCGTGGCTGCCTTAAGCCGGGCCAAAGCATGGCTACCGGAATTAGACCCAGCCGACATCGCCATTGGGTATCCAAGCCTTAAAGAGGATGACACTTCATTTGAACAAGAGGACTTCGCTGCTTGTGTGATGGAAATACGCCCTGTGGCCAGTTTGATTGCCGATGAGACGGACCTCACCAAGTACCATCCGACTTATGACGCAAGAAATTAGAGGATGCCGACGCCACGTTATAAAGTGACAAGACTAGCCCCCCCAATCCGTAAGCAGACCTTCGCCCCTGAAGTTGACCCGTCCATGCTAATTGATGATGAAGCTGAATTTGAAGCTTTGAGTGGCATTGACTTGTCGTCATCAACCTTCCAGGACAGGGAACAGGACGAAGGAGAGGAGAGGTTTGATCCAGAAGCTTTAGGCCAACAAGAGAACTGATCCGCCGAGCGGCTCATATTTGTGGCCTTCTGAAAAAACAGTTTAATCATTTGGACTCGGGGAGTCATGTAATGGGGTAGAAATGACTTTGCTCTATCGTGCCATCGTGCACATTTTGGAGCTCAACACTGTTAAGCCGTCGTCTTATATTCGGCCTTATTATACTTATCATCTATTTTCCTTATGCATAAGAAAGTCCTTAAACTATCCTGCACACAGAAATAGATCACAAGAACCCTTGGCGGTTTACCGCAGGGCGGGTCATAATATCTTACATATAACCACTAATATGGAAAAAAGGAGTCGCAGATAAGTCTGTTATGAATCATAATTTTGAAACACAACTATAATATCATACCTGTGATATTGAATTTGCACTGCTGGTTTATGTGACCTGAACAGTAAGGGTGATAACCCAATCTATAGAAGCCAACACTTCCAAATGTTTGATGATTGTCATATGCTGGCGACTTATCGTCCAAAGCCAAGCCACGTTAAATAGAAACCACATATATATGTCTCAGACATGAACAAAAAAGTCTCAAGACAAAACAAAAGATTGTTTCCAAAAACTTAAGCCAAACAGAGAAAAAATTGAGGCTTCTGATTAGTATACGATCAGTAAACCGGAACAAAAGGGGTTAAGCTAGGATTGGAATACGATCATGAAGCCCCCTAGTGGTTTTGGCATTGCACCGATCAAGAGGGTACCGACAGCTATGTTCTCTTTGGTTCGAATACGACCTATGTTTGAACAGGAAGCCCCCAAATGACCTTGAGAGTTTTTTAACGACTCTGATTCGAATAAGAACAAAGTTGGACCCAAAAGCGGTTAAGATATGATTCTAATATGATCAAGAAGCCCCCTAGTGGGTTTGGCATTGTGTCGATCAAGATGGTACCGACAGCTATGTTCTCTTTGGTTCGAATAGGACCTTTGTTTGAACAGGAAGCCCCCAAGTGGTCATGAGTTTTAAAGGCTATGACTCGAATACGATCATGAGCCGGACCAAGAGGGGTTACAGCTGTGATTCAAATACGATCAGGCCCAAATTGGTCTTTGGAATTATGATGATGAAGACATATGATCATTAAGGATGAAAAAAAGGACATAGGTCCTGCTTTATTACTTATCATAATAAATACATCATCAAAAATATGTACATCATGAGAGCCGGTGGCTCAAGTGTAGTAAGGCTGAAGATGAGCGATATTCCGCGGCCGACGGGTCTCCTCCTCCGACTTACGTGAGTCTTTGTGCTCTTGAACATTGTTAAGGTAGTATGACCCATTGTTCAAGTTCTTGCTGACCACAAAGGTCCCTTCCCAAGGTGGGGATAACTTGTGTGCATCAATTTGATCCTGGATGAGCCGGAGCACCAAATTACCTTCTTGAAAGGTTCTGGACTAAACCCGGCGGCTGTGATAACGGCGCAGATCCTGCTGGTAAATCATCGAGCGGGCTGCTGCCAAGTCATGCTTTTCATCTAACAGGTCGAGTGCATCCTAACGCGCTTGTTCATTATCAGCTTCAACATAAGCTGCCACGCGGGGCAAGTCATGACAGATGTCACTAGGTAGAACCGCCTCTGCTCCATAAACCATGAAGAAAGGCGTGTAACCCATAGACCTGTTGGGGGTAGTATTGATGCTCCATATCACAGAAGGTAACTCCTCCACCCAACAACCCGGCGTCCGTTGTAAAGGAACCATAAGCCGGGGCTTGATGCATTTCAAGATTTTCTGATTGGCTCTTTCAGCTTGACCATTGGATTGGGATTGAGCTACTGATGAAACATCCAGTCGAATATGCTCACCTTGACAAACTCCTCCATGGCACCCTTGGACAGATTAGAACCATTGTCAGTTATAATGTTGTGTGGAAAGCCAAAACGAAAGATCACCTTTTTCATGAATTGAACAACCGTGGATGCGTCACACTTACCAACTGGCTATGCCTCAACCTACTTTGTGAATTTGTCAACCGCCACCAAGAGGTGGGTCTTTTTATCTTTGGACCTTTTGAAAGGCCCAACCATGTCAAGTACCCAGACTGCAATTGGCCAAGTAATTGGAATCATCCTCAATTCTCGAGCCGGCACGTGAGCTCGTCGTGAGAATTTCTAACAACCGTCACATTTACTGACCAGATCCTAGGCATCAGCGTGAGCCGTCAGCCAATAAAATCCATGACGAAAAGCTTTGGCCACAAGGGACTTTGAACCGGCATGATGGCCACAATCTCCTTCATGAATCTCACGAATAATTTCTTGACCTTCCTCAGGAGAGACACAATGCTGAAACGCCCCAGTGACACTGCGATGATGCAACTCACCATTGGCAATCGTCATTGACTTAGACCGCCGGGTTATCTGCCTAGCCAAGGTTTCATCCTCAGGCAACTCGCCCCAGGTCATGTAAGCCAAATATGGCATTGTCCAATCTGGGATGACGTGAAGAGCCGCCACCAATTGTGCTTCCGGGTCAGGAACAACCAAGTCTTCCTTTGTAGGCTACTTGACAGAAGGGTTATGCAGAATATCCAAGAAAGTGTTAGGTGGCACCGGCTTACGCTGAGATCCCAACCAGCTTAAAGCATCAGCTGCCTCATTCTTTCTGTGATCAATGTGCTCCACTTGATAACCCTTGAAGTGTCCAGCAATAGCATCAACTTCGCGGCGATAAGCCGCCATGAGGGGATCCTTGGAATCCCACTTGCCTGAGACTTTTTGAGCCACCAAATCTGAGTCGCCAAAGCACCTAACCCGGCTTAAGTTCATCTCCTTAACCTTCCGAAGACCATGGAGCAAGGCCTCATACTCAGCTGCATTATTAGTACAAGGAAACATCAACCTTAGCACATAACAAAATTTGTCACCTCGAGGGGAAGCTAAAACAACTCCAGCCCCCAAGCCCTCCAATTGCCTGGACCCATCAAAGTGAATAGTCCTATATGTGTTGCCGGGCTTCTCTTCAGGCATCTACAACTCTGTCCAATCGTTGATGAAATCCACCAGTGCTTGAGACTTGATAGCTGTGCGTGGCACATACTTTAAACCATGAGGCCCAAGCTCAATGTCCCACTTGGCGACTCATCATGTGGCTTCTCTGTTTTGAATGATATCTCCTAAAGGAGCAGAACTGACCACAGTGATGGGATGACCCAGAAAATATTGCTTAAGCTTCCGGCTGGCCATGAACACCCCATAAACAAGCTTCTACCAATGCGGATATCTCTGCTTGGACTAAATAAGCACCTCACTGATGTAGTAAACCGGCCGTTGAACCAAACATTCTTTGCCAACCTCCTTGTGCTCCACCACAATGGCCACACTGACAACACATGTGTTATCAGCCACATATAAAAATAATGGCTCCTTATCAATGGGAGCAGCAAGGACCGGCGGCTCAGCTAGCTGCCTCTTCAAATATTCAAAGGCAGCGTTAGCAGCATCACTCCAGACAAAGTCGTCTGTTTTCTTCATCATCTAATACAGCGGTATGGCCTTCTCACCTAACCGGCTTAAAGCGGCAATACGGCCCGCCAAACACTGAACATCATTGATACACGCCGGCTTAGCTAAGGAGGTGATGGCCTTGATCTTCTCCGGGTTAGCCTCAATGCCTCTGTTAGAAACCAGAAAACCCAAAAGCTTGCCTGCTGGCACTCCAAAAACGCACTTAGCCGGGTTAAGCATCATCTTGTAGACCCGGAGATTATCAAAGGTTTCTTTCAAATCATCTATCAATGTCTCCTTCTCTCTGGACTTGACCACAATGTCGTCCACATAAGCATGAACATTGCGCCCAATCTGATTGTGAAGACAGTTCTGTACACATCGCTGGTAAGTCGCCTGGGCACTCTTGAGCCCAAAAGGCATAGGCACGTAGCAGAAGGCTCCAAAAGGAGTAATAAAAGCCGTCTTCTCCTGGTCCTTAACTGCCATCTTTATATGATGATAACCAGAATAAGCATCCAAAAAGCTCAAACGCTCACAACCCGCCGTAGCATCAATGATTTGATCAATACGAGGGAGAGCAAAAGGGTCAGCCAGACAAGCCTTGTTTAACTCCGTGTAATCCACACACATACGTCAGGTGCCGTTCTTCTTAAGTACTAGCATCGTGTTAGCCAACCACTCTAGATGAAAAACTTCAACAATGAACTCGGCCGCCAAGAGCCGCACCACTTCCTCACCAATGGCCTTGACCAGCTTAAATTTTGGATCAATATTGCGAGTGTGCTCAGCGAGTTCTCTCGGTACACCCGGCATGTTAGAAGGTTTCCATGCAAAGATGTCCCGGTTCTCATGGATGAACTCGATGAGCGCACTTTCCTATTTGGGATTCAGGTTAGCACTGATACTGAACTATTTAGATGAGTCGCCAGGAACAAAATCAACCATCTTGGTGTCGTTGGCCGATTTAAACTTCATCACCGGCTCATGCTCTGTAGTTGGCTTCTTCAAAGACGTCATGTCCGCCGGGTCAACATTGTCCTTGTAAAACTTCAACTCCTCTCTTGCACAAACAGACTCAGGGTAAGCAGCATCGCCTTCCCCACATTCCAGGGCTATCTTCTGACTCCATGCACTATGATGGTTCCCTTATGACCCGACATTTTGAGGTGCAGATAAACATAACACGGCTGTGCCATGAACTTTGCATAAGCCGGCCGTCCAAACAGAGCGTGATACGGGCTTTTGATTTTGACCACTTCAAAAGTTAATTTCTCAGCCCTGGAATCATGCTCATCTCCAAAGGCCACTTCCAGCTCAATCTTACCCACTGGGTACACCGACTTACCGGGCACCACTCCATGGAAAACACTGTTGGACGTCTTAAGATTTTTATCAGTCAACCCCATGCGACAGAAAGTCTCATAATAAAGGATGTTGATGCTACTGCCTCCATCCATGAGCACTTTAGTGAATCTATATCCACCAACCTGAGGTGCCACCACCAAGGCCAAGTGACCTGGATTGTCAACCCGGGGAGGGTGATCCTCCCTAGTCCACCGAATAGGCTTCTCAGACCATCTCAAATAACGAGGAACTGCCGGCTCAACAACATTCACAACCCTCTTATGAAGCTTCTGGCCCCGTTTACATAAACTGGTGGTAAACACATGATACTGCCCAGTATTCAGCTACTTTGGATTACTCTGATATCCAGATTGCTGCTGTTGTTGACTCCCCTAGCTAGATTGCTGATTAAAACCACCCTGGTTGCCTTGAGGGCCTTGAAAGTTGGAATTAGAACTGCCACCCGGGCCATGAAAACCGCCGCCACCTAAGTCGTCGCCCGACCCGTGATTGTTGTTAAACATGTTAGAGTTCTTGAAAGCCTTCATGATCGTACAATCCTACCACAGATGAGTGGCCAGTTTCTGGTGAGTACCATGCCTTGGATAGGGCTCGTTTAGCTACTGCTCAAGAGTGGGACCTGAACCGCCGGACCGAGGAGATGATCTCCCCTTAAGTCATTGATTGTTGCCCTGCGCATTGGTGTTAGCCACAAACTCCAAGCTACCATCAGCCTTACGTTTATTATTGCCTCCTTGATTTGCCGGGTTATGCTGAGGACCCTTGGCGTTGCCACTCTTCTTTCCCTTCCCTGTCTTCTCATCATCAGACTTGGGATCCTTGGTACTATTAGAGTCGGCATATTTGACCAGAGCCACCATCAGCTAGCCCATGTCATTACAATCGCGCTTGAGCCGCCCCAGCTTCTGTTTTAGAGGCTCAAAACGGCAATTTTTCTCCAACATTAAGACTGCAGAGCTGGCATCCATCTTATCAGATGAATGTATTATGGCCTTGACCCGACGCACCCAATGGTTCATGGGCTCACCCTCCTCTTGCTTGCAATTAGTCAAGTCCACAATCGACATGGGATGCTTGCATGTATCTTTAAAGTTCTGAATAAACCGAGCCTTTAACTCTGCCCAAGAACCGATGGAATTAGGTGGCAGCCCCTTCAACCAAGTGCGGGCTATTCCATCCAACATCATGGTGAAATACTTGGCCATTGCAGCGTCACTGATCTCCATTAGTTCCATGGCCATCTCGTAGCTTTCGATCCATGCCCTAGGTGAAGGAAATATGCCCTAGAGGCAATAATAAAGTTATTATTTATTTCCTTATACCATGATAAATGTTTATTATTCATGCTAGAATTGTATTAACCGGAAACATAATACATGTGTGAATACATAGACAAACAGATAGTCACTAGTATGCCTCTACTAGACTAGCTCATTAATCAAAGATGGTTGTGTTTCCTAACCATAGACATGTGTTGTCATTTGATTAATGGGATCACCTCATTAGGAGAATGATGTGATTGACATGACCCATTCCATTAGCTTAGCACTTGATCGTTTAGTATATTGCTAATGCTTTCTTCATGACCTATACATGTTCCTGTAACTATGAGATTATGCAACTCCGTTCCATGGAGGAACACTTTGGGTACTACCAAACGTCACAACGTAATTGGGTGATTATAAAGGAGTACTACAGGTGTCTCCAAAGGTACTTGTTGAGTTGGCGTATTTCGAGATTAGGTTTTGTCACTCCGATTGTCGGAGAGGTATCTCTGGGCCTTCTCGGTAATACACATCACATAAGCCTTGCAAGCATTACAACTAATGAGTTAGTTGTGAGATGATGTATTACGGAACGAGTAAAGAGACTTACCAGTAACGAGATTGAACTAGGTATTGGATACCGACGATCGAATCTCGGGTAAGTAACATACCGATGACAAAAGGAACAACGTATATCGTTATGCGGTTTGACCGATAAAGATCTTCGTAGAATATGTAGGAACCAATATGGGCATCCAGGTTCCGCTATTGGTTATTGACCGAGAATGGTTCTAGGTCATGTCTACATAGTTCTCGAACCCGTAGGGTCCGCACGCTTAACGTTTCGATGACAGTTCATTATGAGTTTATAAGTTTTGATGTACCGAAGGTTGTTCGGAGTCCCGGATGTGATCACGGACATGACGAGGAGTCTCAAAATGGTCGAGACATAAAGATTGATATATTGGAAGCCTATGTTTGGACTTCGGAAAGGTTCCGGATGAAAACAGGGGGTTACCGGAACCCCCCGGGGGGTCTATGGGCCTTGATGGGCCATAAGAGAGAAGAGGAAGGGCCGGCCAGGCAGGCCGCGCGCCCCCCTCCCCCCTCTAGTCCGAATAGGACAAGGAGAGGGGGGGCGGCGCCCCCTTCCCTCTTCCCCCTCCTCCAATCCTAATCCAACTAGGAAAGGGGGGGAGTCCTACTCCCGGTGGGAGTAGGACTCCTCCAGCGCCTTGGGCTGGCCGCACTTCTGCTCCTTTATATACGGGGCAGGGGGCACCCTGGCACACAAGTTGATCTACGGATCGTTCCTTAGCCGTGTGCGGTGCCCCCTCCACCATATTCCACTTCGGTCATATCGTCGCGGAGCTTAGGCGAAGCCTGCGCGGAGAAGTCATATCGTCA